>BOPM01000674.1:24615-42896 GCA_022179025.1 Porites australiensis | reverse complement strand
GGGGGGGGGGGGGGGGGGGGGGGGGGGGGGGGGGGGGGGGGGGGGGGGGGGTGTATTGGTCTTACAGAAAACCCTGTTGCCTTCAGACGCTGGATGCTGTCAGGACCAGAGCTGTCAAGACTTCGAAAACAGTTCGAGAGCCAATACTTTTCTGATAACGATCCAGATAATCCCCAAAACTTTCTGAATCATGAGCAAGGTCTATCAACACAGAAAACCCTCCAAAGGCAGGTCACTAGTCTCTCTAGCATCATAAGGAAGATGGGGAACCCTTTCTTGGCCGATTTTTCAGATCTTGTATCCCTAGACAGTCGAGATTGCGCTGATGAATCAGTCATAGCTGCATTGTACACCCTTGAAGACACAGGGAAGGGACAATACAGTAACTTTGTCAAAGAAGTAGTGGAGGAACGAAAACGATCTATCCATGAACCCATTAAATTAAACAAGCCAGCATTATTCAGGAAACCTAGTCCAAAGATTAAGTCGAAGCAAGGAAAGAAGATTAAAGCTCTTGAAAATAATGTGTCTCTTTTTGGTCAGTTGTATATCTCAATGCAGAGCCGTGAAGGGGATTTGGAAGAATTCTTTTCTCATGAAGTCCAATCCTTTCCTCCCTCATTGTCAGAATTCGGCAAACGTTATTTGCGGGGCACAAAGTCTGAACTGATAAAATGCCTTGAGCCACTACATAAATCTACGCCACCTGAAACATTCAGCTGTAAAGTATTGGATGGTGCTGTCATCGTACATTGCTTGTCCATCGCTGGAATTACAACATTCAAAGAATACGCAGAGAAGGCTTTCATCCCTCATCTTCAGAGTCATCTACAAGGAACAGAAAGGTTGGACGTTGTATGGGACACATACAGACCGGAAAGTTTAAAGGAGTCGACTCGTCAGAAGAGAGGAAAGGGGGTCCTCAGAAAGGTATCCGGAGAAACCAAGTTGCCACGAAACTGGTCAGACTTTCTGCATGATTCATCAAACAAGAAAGAGCTGTTTGACTTTCTTACCTATAAAGTGGCAAACTTTGTCTTCCCCGAGGGAAAGGCGGTTTACATCACTTCTGAAGAGTCAGTGCTAAAGGTATGTTCATCCAGTCCCATGCCAAACTGCAGTCATGAAGAGGCCGACACAAGAATTGTGGTTCATTTACTACACGCACTTCAGCAGGGATTGACGACTGTGTAAGTTCGCACTGTGGACACTGATGTTGTTGTTGTCCTTATTGGTGTCTTTCACAAGCTGTTACTGTCACAGCCCAAGGCTGATATTTGGGTCGCCTTTGGAGTGAGAAAGAACTACAGACATTACAGCATCAATGCTCTGTCCACCAGCCTTGGCACAAAAAGGTCACAAGCACTACCAATGCTTCACACGATTTCTGGATGCGACACAACCTCTGCTTTTTGGGGAAAAGGGAAGAAGTCGTTCTGGCAAGCTTGGATGGCGTTTGAAGAGGTTACAGACACTTTTGTCTACCTAGCTTCACATCCTTTTGAGCCTCTTGATTCCAACTGTGAGAACTTTCGAAAGATTGAGCGGCTGATCGTCCTCGTCTACGACAAAACGAGCACTTCAGTTTCAATCAACCAGACAAGGAGGGAACTGTTCTGTCTAAAGAACATCACGATGGAAAGGATGCCACCGATGCAGAAAGCCCTCCTACAACACGAAGAGGGCTGTTTACCAAGCTTCTATCTGGATTACAAATACCGAAGTACAGCAGATGATTCCTTCCCCAAGCGGCTATGGCTGGAGACAAGTAGACAATGTGTGGAGCCCACTTTGGCTAACTGTTCCAGAGCTTTCTAAAGCCTGTCAAGATTTAATCAAGTGTAAATGCAAGGGAGACTGTTCCAACTGCAAATGTGGCAAAGCGAACTTGAAGTGTTCCCCGCTTTGCAATTGTAATTGCAATTCGTATTGCAGCGCTCGCAGACAAGTGAGATGAAAGGATATGAAACTTAAGATGTTCAAAGTACATACCGATTTACAGTAACTGTCAGTCGTATTTTTCAAATCAGGAGTAGTTTTAGAAACTGATCTACGAGGAAGAAGGAGGCACTAAGAAGGTTCTTCTTTAGTTGCCCAAGTAACTAAATTTCGAAAGTTCCTAGATACTCCCCGCAATTCCTAGGAAAATATTCTGTTTAACTGGAATGCCTTAGTAAAACAACTTAGGACGATCATTTAATTTCGCTCGAGAGCGTGTTAACTCAGAGTAATTAAAACAGGGTAATTAAGATTTATTGAACAAAAAATCAATTGATTCTTTGTCATTAATTTAATAATATTTTTATTATTTAAATCATGCCTACCCAACAAAATTCTCTAGTTTGATTGGCCTACGGAGGCGCTGATTTCAGCTTAATGAACAGTTTAATAGATCAGAAAGCGTCATGCGTAAGTAATCAAACAGTACGCGCCATCTCGCCCACGCGCTCTTGAGTAGATTCTTTCTAAACGTCTAGCAAAAGAACTCTCGGAAAAGGTATATTCTAATGTTTGGAAAGGTTAAAGTTATGAAACATTTTGTTATAGTTTTGATTGATTGGTGAACTAAGATCTTCGTGTTGTCCATGCGGGTCTGTAATCGTAATCATGTTTTAAACTCGTATGACTGAAGAGCGAGTTGGACTGCAGCACTCAGTCCTATCATCATTTTTCATTACTTTAACAAACACGGGTTATAGTTGCATTACAAGTGCGACGAATTTGGAGTTGTTTAAAATTTTAGTACTTAGCGCCGCCATTTTGAATTTATGCAAATTAACCTAACATTCCACGCTCTTTTTGATGAGATAGAGGAAATATTTTCGATGGATCCACGACTAAATTTAATTCTTACATCGAAAAAAGAGTGCATACAAAAATTGGTGCTTGTATCCGGCCAGTAACGATACTGACGCTAAGCGACCTGACTAATCCCCGGACAAAACCAAAATAGCATTTTCTACTATCTAATTAAGCTGCAAATGTCATATTTATAGCAAATCTCAGTGTAATCTTATCAAACGCGCCAAACACCCACGCAAATCGCTCATAGCCGCTAGTTACCCTGGTCTAGTTATAAGTAATGCTAGGGTCAATAGGTCTAATTTGCACGTGAAGCACACTTTTTTGCACATCGTAGTACGTGCGGACGATTCTCTCAGAACAAAATTTCTTGGATGCATTTTGGGCGCTTTACATTCAACCAAAACTTTAGAAACTTTGGAAACAGCGGCAATTGGTACAGTATTTTCTCGACTCCCAGAAACTTTTTCGAAATGCGAATCATTCAACAAGAAATTTTAGACATTCGGGAGCAAAGCTGAATGCGGAAAGAAAACTTCCCGAAAATAATTTTCGAAAATTTGGGTATATATCGCGAAAATGCTGTTCCATTCGGTACTGCATGGAATTTGCCGAAAATTTAAACCAGACGTTTTGATTGAATGGAATGGCGCCCTTGCAAAGGTAACCAAGCTTTGCTTTGACCTATTTATTATCCTGATATCAATTTAAACAAAGTTCCATCAACTCTTAATAATATACACTGCCTCACTGGCGCGTCGTTTATGGCGGGAAGTTCAAGCCCACATAAATCAAACAGGAAAAAAATCAGGCGTGCCGTTTTTGTTCACATCTCAATACCGTAAACAAACAGTTTATATTTTGAAAATAAAGAAAAAAGGGCTTCAACATTTTCTCGTACCTTTCCATCCATGAAACGGCAGGATATCGGTAACGAGAATTGTGAAATATTGTGTAGGACACAATGAAGGTTGACATGTCATAAGATTTGAACTGTAAGATTTGAATCGTATCATCCTAGGATGGTATATATGCAGTGAGATCTCCGGTAGAACGCAAACTTTTGAATTGTTCACAAATTATTACATCATGTGAAATAGAGACGACGCCGCAGAGCAAAATTAAAAATTTCACTTAGGTTCATCTTTAATTCTTCCATCGCTTTCACTCAATGCACAATGCAATGTCCGAGACAAAACAATAGTTCGTGCGACCACACTAGGCACTCTGTAACCGCTGTTTAAAAATGCGAGAGACGGTTTTATAAACCGCGTTATGAAAATAACGCAAGAACAATAGATGTAGGTATCTCGCGGGGTACGTGTAACGAAGGTTTGCGTTAATCAATAAATCAATCGAGCATTTCCGCGTAAACGTGAAACTTTCCCAAATTTTGACTTTTAGAAATACTTCGTTCCCCAAACCTTTTTTAATTAACACACTCAGCGATCTCTCATGAAAAATAACCCGATATACTTTTAATCAGTAAACACTTTATTGGCCACCACCCCAGCCAGTTCTAGAGGGGGAGGGTGTTTCCTTAGGAAGTGGTTAGCTCAAATGACCACCACAAACCGCATAATATCAAGCCAAGCTTTAACAATTATTCGATCTAAAAGAAACACATTTATAATTTGCAATCAGAACAAACACAAATCGTCTTAATCTCGTAGCTAAATTCAGAAAACTTCAATGTAAACTTACTTCTGGGGGGGGGGGGTCGTTACAACAGTCGCACTTTACAGGTTAGCAAATTCTTTTAACAGATTCTTCAGGTAAGGGGATTTATAGACAGACTGTAAATTATTTTCTTTCTCACTTCGATTCTTTTTTTAAACACAATAACCTAAATACTTTTAAATCAATGTATAGATCAATTGATGTCAATCACGATTCTTGTCATCAAATAAATCTATCAATAACAGGCAACGCCTGTTTGATAAACGAAACAGAGGGGAGACCTCGCGTACCTTGCATTTCCATTTCCACTGTTTTATTCTTTGGCTTCATACCCTTAGCCGTTTTTTTACAAATAATATTTACTATTTTTCTGTAATTTTCCTCTCACCCGTTCATAATTCCCTCCTATCGTCCTCTTATTTCCCGCCTTCTGTACCCCTCTAACCTCTTAATCCTTCGAGCTACCCCATCCCTGTCGTCGTTTTCTAGGTCATCGTTTTCTAGGTCATCATTTTCTAGGTCGTCGTTCTCTAGACACCCGAATTTTGGCGGGCGCAACAATTACTACAGGATCGGCGAGATTATGTCCTATGCTTCAACGAAGCATGGTCCGCGCAAAGACCTCAATTATTCGCCGTCTTAGTCCAAAAATGAGCATAGTACATCCGTGGATGACTTGCTTTAACCTTCCCATACCTCATGAGGTCTTTGATCTCTTGAACAAGGCGGAGATTCTTGGTCTGACAAGATTTGGGATAGATACACTAGGTTCAGTGACTATAACATTTTCAAACCTGAGAAGATTATCTTATCTCTTCGACTAGTTCGAAGATTGTGGTGGGTTTAGAAAGCAACTTGGTAAAGGAAAAGGAGAGGCAAAGCTGATTGTGAACTCCGAGAAGAAGGAAACAATGGTCTACAATGCTAAAGAGCAGATTTTGAGAGCAAATTTTTTTTATGGATACTGGAATTCGTATGGGATTAGTTAGGATTATTCAACAATGAATAGAGGATGCAAGGTTGAATCATAGGGTAACAAGTATTTTCCTAATACCTCATTGACAAAAACCTGCCAACCTTTGTGCTTGGACGATAACAAAAAAGACAAAATGCCTACCATGGATCATTGCAAGTATTCCTTATTTTTTGCAATTTTTTTTGGAGAAATCCCAGTTTTTGCTGGGCACCCTTCTACCTCCTGTAAAACTTGACTTAATTAATTTTAGCAAAAACTGCGATTTCTCCAATTTTTCGCAACTTTTGGAGAAATTGCAGAAATCGCAGTTTTTGCTGGGCACCCTTGTACCTCCTCTAACACTTGTCTTAATTAATTTTAGCAAAAACTGCAATTTCTCCAATTTTTCGCAATTTTTGGAGAAATCACAGAAAATGCAGAAATTGCAGTTTTTGCTGGACACCCTTCTACTCCCTGTGCCACTTGACTTAATTAATTTTAGCAAAAACTGCGATTTCTCCAACTTTTCACAATTCTTGGAGAAATTGCAGAAATCGCAGCTTTTGCTGGACACCCTTGTACCTCCTGTAATACTTGACTTAATTAATTTTAGCAAAAACTGCGATTTCTCCAATTTTTCGCAATTTTTGGAGAAATCGCAGAAATTGCAGAAATCGCAGTTTTTGCTGGACATCCTTGTACCTCCTTTACCACTTGAATTTAGTAATTTTAGCAAAAACTGCGTTTTCTCCAATTTTTCGCAATTTTTGCTACTGCGTGCAAACTTGGACATATCTCTTTGTGAGAGAGTCATCCTGATACCAGTGAGTGTGGAATATTATTGAAAACGAGTTTCTCATACATTGAGCTGTTGGTAAACGGGTGGCGAGCTTATTAGAGATAAGGGGTGGGGGGGGGGGGGCTGAAACATAGGGGAGGAGGATAAAATATAGGAAAGCTTTATAGAGTGATTGTGGAATTAAGGTGGGGCATTTGTTTTACTTTTTTACAAAAAATGATTTTACGAATTGCCTGCTTTATTTCATTTTCAGTGTTCCCGTTACAGCACAGCCGAGGTGAGATCTGTGTTATTTTATCGGTTTTTTGTAGCAAATGTAGTAAGCATCTTCACATGCATTCAACACAGTAACAGCCAGCCTATCACATAGCCTATGTTCAAGGATTGAACCATTAAACCATCAAATTGCTTTTCTAGAATTTCTATGCTTTTGATCGCTTTTACTCACTCAATCTCGTTTCTATATTATTTTAATGTACATATATAAAAGCTTCTGGTTTTTTCACTGAAAGTGTGTTGTCACATTACGTTTTCCAAACTTTATTCCAAACTCTATTCACTCTCTCTCCCGATAACAATTCAATCACACTCCCTCCGGCTTCAAGTAACAGATATTTTGTTTTTGACCACTTTCAGTGCACCTCCGGCTCTACCTAGCCCGCCGGTCGTGTTTAGAGATCCTTCACCACCAAAAGAGTTTAGCTGGGTGGAATGTTGTTTCAAGTGTGAAAGTGGTTACGAGTGGTACCAATTAGGAGGAAAGGGTAAGTACTCGACATGAAACAATTAGTTAATATCACGGAAGCTCCAAACATCTTGTGTTCAATCTCCAGAAACCACACTTTTGATTCAGTTGTCATTTACAACACTGTCAAGTTTCTTATACCCTCGTTAGATAAAGACGATTTTGTAAAACGGGTCGCCAAAGGGCTACAGTTACGTTTGGATCGCACTATACTCATGCTGGGTGACGGTACCATACATTATCTCTTGTTATCTCATGCTATGTCGATGTATTTCACGAGATCTCACGGTATCCCACATTAACTCACATTAACTCACTCTAGTTCACACTAGTAGCTCATGGAAGCACTCTCAATTTTTAATTAGTCACTCTCACTTTATGTAAGCTTACGCTACACAAATAGACTATTTGGACGCCGTAAATAGGACGATAAGGATGAGTTCAAAACGAAATGCCCTTAACTCATTTCGTGCCGACGAAAATACTCGTCTGCCGAGTGAAGCGGGTCACTAATGTGATCACGTAATTTAGTTGACAAATTTCTTCCTTGTTGTTTTGCAGGTTTTTGCATCGTCCTGCTACTTCTCTTGGCTTATTTGATTGTTGGAACTCTTATTCTGGCATATTTCTTGTTACTTTGTGTTTTGGCGAGTTTCAGTGAGTGCGATTCTGACGACTAGTGATTCACCTGTGACGTCATTTTGTGTTTTCCGAATTTGATACTTAGCCATCAACCAACGAAAAAAAAATAGAAAGCGAAGGAGAACTTGTAAAATCATAGTATGGAGAAAGTAGGGTTGGTTAGAAAGTTTTGTTTCGCGCTTTGTAAGCCTGTGTAAGCCTTGCTTAGAATGGGGTCTATGCAGTGAATTGGGTTATTAGGTGAGATGTTTCAACTCAATTTATAGAGCTTTGTATCGAGACGCCATCTTGGTTTGACATTGAAGATATAGTTGCCATCCAATCGATGTGTTATCACTAGAGGGATCGTATACAGTTTTTAGAACTGTAATACGTCTTTAGATGTAAGAACCATTCCAAAAGCAAACATTTTTTCTGTGAAACTTAATAAATTTGTAAACTGTCGAGTTCTTAGAAGGTCTTTATCTGACTATGCTAAAAACTTCGAAGGATTGTTGTCGTTGTTGTTTTTAATCTAAAAATACAATTACGTCACATGAAAACAAAAGACCCTATTCACGATAGTCGCCATGATTTTTTTTTCTGTTTTCAACCCTTATCACGCAAATTAGCCATACGATATTCTAGGAGACGAACAACGATGACTAATGCCCCATTCACAACGCCGCTGAAATAAGTTTAAAGCTATTTTGTTTAACACGGTTTAAAAATGTTTTCTTCATAGAAGCTGCTTCAAAACTGATGTTTGTCTATTTCAAATTTAGCACAATGAAAAAACAAGTTCATGCTTACTTGTACCTTTTGCAAAAATCAGTTTTCAGTTTTCTATTGCCGGTTTCATTATGTTAGACCTGGTTTTCCTAAACATGCTTTGCTTGTTTGTCGCAAACAGCTATTCGTCATCTCACGGGCTTGCTCAGAAGTTGACTGAGTTGACTTCTCTCTCGTAACGAGTCTTACGCTGAGATTTTGACCCTTCGTTGGAGTTTTTTTCCTTGTTGCTGCGCTTCATCAAAATTCCAGACGAATACCCGTCGCTGAGGAATCTCCGTAAAATAACTCACTGTTATATTAATCAGGGTATTAATTAGACTGTGGATAATTTAATACACCTCAAAGTTAGTTTTGATAAAGGATGGACCGAGATATTTGGTATTCAATGTAAAATGTGATACCTCTTGTTTGTTGGTCTTGCGTGACTAAGGCCATATGAGGTTTACGTTTACGGAAGTTCGATCACGCACTTCTGGTGTCACGGGAATCTTTGTTCTTTCCTCGTCGACTGCCAAGAAGGAAAACTCAGAACTTTAAGTGTCCAGTGAAAGGAAGAACCGATCGGAAGTTGAGAATGGACGATGGACAAGACGAAGCAGACGCGATAGATGTCAGTGAAAAAGATGCAGAGCAAAAAGAAGTTGAAATGGATTTCAACACATTGATACAGACAACAGCTACAGGGTAAGTGTGTATGTACTTCTCATCGTGGCGCTCTTTTTCTAAATGTTTAATTTGTTTGCATTTGCTTAACCCTTGTCGCAGGAGTGTCGATACGTATTAATTATTTGGCACATTTAATATTTTAACATCATTAAAAAGCCATTTAAATAATCGACCTTGGAGACCCACGGGCAGTCAGCTGGGTCGGCAGAAAAAGCGGAACGAAAGTTTTCAAGTACGTACATGAAAACTTTCGTCCCGCCTTTTCTCAAGACCCGACTGCCCCTAGGTCTCCGAGGATGAAGTCACTCTCGTTTTTCACACAGAAATTATGCAACATTAGTTTAGCGTATCCCAAATCGTCCACATCGCAAAAAGGGTCATGCATATTGCCTTCTCTCATGTGTTCGCTGGAATAGTCAGAGTGCAGAAAAACTTTATGGCACCAAAATGGCGTTATGTCTTCTGATGTCACGCACCAGAAAACGAAAGCACTATCCTGCGTACTTCAATTACAATATAGTTAGGAAGGAGCGGCTTTCCATTATCAAGCATACGGTGATAAATTTCACAAATGAGCCGATTACGTGAATTTTGAGTCGTTAGTGGTCGTGGAATAAAATTTAAATCACTTCCGCACTGATAATGAACAGTGAATGTTGCAGACCACGGCTTCAAATGGAAAAGACAACTGTATTTAAGAAAATGGAGCTTGTGTTGGCAAAATTTGGCGGTTAAATCCGCCACGCTTTACGCCACAATACGGAAATAATCAATTTATTGATATGGAACGACTGTATTAATGTCTGGTGTATACATAGTTGATGTTCTTACTTCTGTTTCTGTGTTTTCAGTGTTGACGATGTTCAAGTGAGGACTGTGGAGCCGACCAGGTAAAACTGCTGCTTTACATTTAACGTTTTTTTACAAGATGCATACCATTGCAAAGGACAACAAGTGGCCCCTCAGTACTCCTCTTCCCCTACTAGTAATCTGTCCTATTCGAGGGACCATCAGATGAGGAGCCCAAATCCACTTATGGCCGCCTTACAAAGTAAAACCCCTTTGAACTCTATACTTTACCCTCTCCCTTATGCGACCTTTTTAGCACTTACTGTTATAAACTGACGTTTCCGAGGATTTTTTTTTTTACAACTCAGAGAATCGGTCTGTATTCATTTTACAAAAATCAAAAACGTAATTTCTTATTTCACTGATTCAAATGATCGGTCACCATTCTTTTTACGAGAAAATGACGCATTACCTCCCTGGCGATTCCCGCCGATATAGAAAAATCCCCTACCCATGTGCTTGTTAACCCTGCGCAAAAAAATTAAATTCTGCGCAACTTGAAAGTTGAGGAACTTCAGTTATATTCTTAACTGCATTTTCATTTTTTTAAACTTTCAGCGTTACGATCTCTTCAGCACCAGCCTTCAGTCCTGTCGTTACTGTCTCCGCCTTGTCAAGGGAATGTAGCAGCGAAGATGGCTTTCAGTTTTGTGAGGGATGCTGTAAATGCCTTGGGGTGTGCTTTTGTTGTTGCTTGGAGTGTCCGGAAAAATGTGGTGACTGTTTGGAGATGTTACAATGATGTATTGAAATTTTAAAGTGTATTACGTGTGATTGTGATTAAAGCTGTAGCAACGAGGAAAACTAGGAACTAAGCATAAAAGCATCTCCATCGGTGTATTTTGTTATCGATTTGCCTTTCTATTCCGGCGAGGGTTTTTCTCCTTACAAACTTTTCAATTTCATTCATAAAAGGGGGAGAAAACTTCGAACTTTCAATTCAATGTTAGAACATTATTAAAAGGATTAAAGCTACAAGTTTGTCTGTCACAAGCTAAGAGTTTGCTTGTCATTCGCTGCTGAGCAGTTTCCTCTATTTCAGTCAGCCCTTTATGATTGATACTGTTCAGTGGTAGGATATATAGCGAGAATGTAAATTGATGTTCATTTTTAGAAATGGATGCATTCACGAAAGAAAAGAACGGGAAAAGAGGACGTGTGCGAAGAAACGAGCGAAATTTATGATTATACAGTTGTCATTACTTGGGATCAACTTCTTCACACTTTGAGACCCACAAAACGCTTTTTCTCACATTCCTTCGCGAGTTAGTCTAGGTACTTATAGTATTTTTCTTTTCTTTAATGTTGTGGATAAACAGAGCGTGTATAGTTTCAAACTGTTCTTCGTCTGAAGTTGGAGAATTCTCCTCATTGGTCAAAGACCCTGGGGACATTTAACAGCCTGATTTTAAGACTGGATTGGAAATATCTTGAATTAACCTTGCCTGCGAAAGAAACACGACCTGATGGAATTTCTAAACGTCAATCTGGTCAATAGGCCGGGCAAACAATTTTTGTTTGGTTCATCTTGTCAAGACGTTTGGGTCAAGTTCGAAACTGATGGAGATCTCTTGGAACTGTGCCTGGGACAGTTGTGATGTCTCAAGTTAGAGGATGTAAGTATATTTCATTCTGGAAAAAACGTCTTTCACCTGCTGTTATCTTTCAGGCTGATTTCATCATTGATTTCTTTTACAAGTTTCCGGTCGCATCGGTAGCATTTTAGTATGATTTACCAATTTACAGTGCTAGTTGCAGATTTCCAGTTGCTGTTATAAGGGTACCAGATTTATGTGGTGTATTAAGTTGAGATGTGGAGGAAGTGGGATGATCAGTGTGGTCAGCTTGGTTAAGATGAGTAGAAATGTTTTTACGGAGTCGACGGTTATAAAGTAATACTGACTTCTAAGGAACGAGCCCAAGAGGATAGCTTTTCGTTATAATAATTAAAACAAACAACATAGTGGTACCTTGATTGGTTCCAGGTTTGGTATGAGCGTGTAGTTGACGTATATGGTGGATTTGGCAAGGAGTGAAAAGTCCTATTCGTGATCTCCACGTGGCGATGCCCTTGCCCATCAGTAGTTGCAAGTTGATAGGATCAATCCAGATCGACGGTTTATAATACACCACATAACGTCACTTCTAACACACTCAGACGTCAAAGGTTACGTCGCAAACACACTAAAACACTTCCTAGCCATTCCTACCATTAAGACTAATGCACCTCTTGACTCTTCATCTGTAGTTAACCTTTCCAACGTCACCCTCACTGATAACGAAACTCAACTCCTCGCCAGAGGACTTAGCCTGCGTAGCTAGCGTTTCCTCGCAAGGTTTGTCTAGAAAGCTGGGACAAGAGAAAAAAATATCCCAGCCGCCGACATATTGACTGGACTGAAGTTAATGCAGACTTTGACGAATTCGCCCGACGTTTGCGCATTACTGAATTCATTTCACGACTACACTACTGATAACCAATCTGACCCCTTTCACCCCAAAATCCTTTGGACACCACCCACCGACAAAGACGACGCGCTTAATGCTTACCTCAACGCTGTTAACATGACCTATTCACCACTCAGAACCCAGACGAATCCGTGACAACCTACCGAAAGCTCAACGCCGACCTTTACGTCTAAAACAAAGACATGACATTGTTATCAAGTCAGCCGACAAAGGCTCGGCGACTCTGATAATGGACAGAAAATGGTACTTAGACGAATGTTATCGCCAACTCAACAATCCTACTTTTTACGAACAACAGGATACTGATCTTACTGACACTATACAGAAACGAGTTACAGAATACGTCAAACGAATGCTCAACGATGAACTTATCGACAAAAAAAAAACAAACAATACCTATTACATAAGGATCCTAAACCCGAACGCTTCTATATTCTCCCTAAAATCCATGAAGTCAATAATCCTTAGCCTGTTCACAGACCCTCTATTTCTCTTCAAAGTTGTGCGGTCCTGGGAACTTGTTCGGCGTCACGTGACCCTTGCCGTGTTGTTAGTCCGAATCATGCGCTTGTTGACTCGTTGTGTTCCGTGAGAGTATTTAAGCTGTTTAGTCGTTCGATACACTACATTTTTGGCGACGAGGAACGTGTACGGACGCCCACTGCAAGGTAGACAAAGGAAGGGAAGGCTACGTGAATCATGCCCGCGTTTGGGAAGTTGGACGAGTGCAACGAAAGTGAAGATTGGCGCCATTACATCGAGCGTGTAAACCATTTCTTGGAAGCGAATGAAATCACAGATCCTGACTAGAGGAGATCCATTTTTCTGGTTTGTGTGGGAGCGACAACCTATAAACTGGTGCGAAGTTTGGTTGCTCAGCTGTTTGAGGAGGGGCTTGAAACTCTACAAGGGACAAAGGCCAAAATCCATGTTGACCCCACGGCTACCCCTATCTTCCATAAAGCCAGACCAGTACCGTATGCTCTGAGGGAGAAGATTGAACAAGACCTAGAAAGACTTGAAAGGGCAGGGACCATTGAACCAGTCCAGTATTCCGAGTGGGCCGCCCCGATTGTCCCTGTCATGAAGAGTGATGGCACTGGAAGAGTCTGTGGAGACTATAAGCTCACTGTTAATAAAGTGTCAAAACTGGAAGGCTATCCTATCCCCAAGCTTGATGATCTGTATACGAAATTAGTTGGAGGTCAAACATTTACTGAGGTAGAGTTAAGCCACGCCTATGAACAGATGCTTGTGGATGAGAACTCTAAGGAATTTTTAACGATTAACACACATAAGGGCCTCTACAGGTATAACCGTCTCCCTTACGGGGTAGTCTCAGCACCTGGTATTTTCCAGAGAACCATGGAGGGTTTGCTTCAAGGAATCCCTTCAACTGGAGTTCTGTTAGATAACATCCTTATTACAGGCCCCAGTACTGAAGAGCACCTAGACAACATCGAGAAAGTTTTGAGACGCCTCTTGGAAGTTGGTCTACGATTCAAGGCAGTAATAAAGTGTCAGTTCACGAAGCCAGTTTTGGAGTGTCTGGGGCACCGAGTTGATGCAGAGGGGTTTCATCCTGTTGAAGCAAAATTGAAGGCCATTCAAGAGGCCCCAGCACCGAAAAACCCCACTGAGCTGAAGTCGTTCTTTGGTATGTTTAACTTCTATGGGAAGTTCATACCTAACTTGTCGTCCATTCTGGAACCACTTCATAGTTTGATGAGGAAAGATGTCGTTTGGAAGTGGGAGGTGGAACAGCAAGCATTTGATAAAGCCAAAAACCAGCTTCAATCATCAGACGTACTAGTACATTATGATTCCGAGAAAGAGCTGGTGGTATCCTGTGATGCATCACCCTACGGTGTTGGCGCAGTTCTATCGCATGTTATGGAAGGTGGATCAGAGAGACCTGTGGCATACGCCTCGAGTACTCACTCTACGGCAGAAAGGAACTATGGTCACTTAGATAAAGAAGCACTAGCCGTAGTTTTTGCTGTGAAAAAGTTCCACCAATTTCTGTATGGTCGCCATTTTAAGATTTACACAGATCACAAACCACTTTTGGGGCTGCTACACCCTGAACAAGCCACGCCTTTAATGGCCTCAAGCAGAATGCAGAGGTGGGCATTCACTTTCCTAGCTTATGAGTATGAGCTGTTGTATCGCCCAGGAAATGAGAATGGTAATGCGGATGTCCCGGGGTCCACACCCGTCCCTGGGGACATTGTACACCTCCGAGAAAATATCAACACCAGCCCAGTACATGTTAATAAGATAAAATTGTGGACAGCCCGCGATCCAGTGCTTTCACAAGTTCTACAGTTTGTTCTTCAAGGATGGCCTTCAGAGGTAGAAAAAGAAGCCCTGGAGCCCTAATTTATTAGAAGAGAAGAATTGAGTGTACATGCTGGCTGCCTCTTATGGGGAGCTCGGGTCATAGTACCCCCTCAAGGGAGAGAAGAGGTATTGAACATATTACACAATACTCACCCGGGAATAGTCAAAATGAAGAGTTTAGCCAGGAGCTATGAATGGTGGCCAAAAATGGACGCGAATTTAGAAGAGAAGTGAAAAGTTGTGCTACTAGTCAGAGTCACCAAAAGACCCCTCCCTGTTCGCCATTACACCCATTGGAATGGCCGGGCCGCCCTTAGTCGCAAGTGCACGTAGATTATGCGGGACTTTTCATGGGAGATATGTTCTTGCTGATCATTGACGCCCATTCCAAGTGGCTGGATATCCACTGTGTGAACTCTGCCACCTCCAGTGTGACCAAAGACAAGATGAGGTCAACTTTCGCTTCACATGGTTTACCAGAGATTGTAGTGTCCGATAGTGGATCCAATTTTGTGAGCAGTGAATTTAAGTCATTTTTGCAAAAAAATGGCATCAAGCACATTACCTCAGCACCTTACCACCCAAGTACAAATGGTCTGGTTGAGCGAGCGGTACAGACGTAAGGGATGAAGAAACAGGGTGACGGTTCTGTTGACACCAATTTGGCTCGTTTTCTTCTAATCTACCGGATTACCCCGCAAAGCACCACTGGTGAATCTCCAGCTCACTCACGATGGGGACGTAGTGTTAAATCTCACCTCGATCTGCTGCGACCGTATGTAGCGACAAGGGTACATTTGGCTGTACCGCCACCGAAATGATCCCCACCATCGAAATGATGGTGGGGATCATTTCGGTGGTGGTACATTGGCTCAGTCTAGACAAAAGAAACAGCGTGATCAGCATAGCCGTAAGCGCGGAGTGAAGCTTGGTGATGCCGTGAGTGTCAGAAACTACTCCCGGGGATCGAAGTGGGTCCGTGGAACTGGCGCGAGTAGAACTAGAAGATGGAATTGTACTTGGAGACATCATGACCAATTAATTTTTCGTACTGCAGAGCCTCTTTGCCCCAGTCCAACAGCTCAAAGGGCGGGCCATAGCAACGAGGGAAGTGTTGTTCCGGAGGTTGCAGTAACCTGTGGGGAGTTGGAGCCACCCACTACACCCGTAGACCCAAGATTAGTCCCTGTCACTCCGGTGCGACGATATCCAGTAAGGGACCGAAGACCACCACAGCGTTATTACTGATGGACCCCTCCTGCCCCCATGAACATTTAGTTCAAGGCGAGATGCCACATATTGTTTAGGAACTTGAGGGGGAGGAATGTGCGGTCCTGGGAACTTGTTCGGGGTCACGTGACCCCTGTCGTGTTGTTCTGTTAGTCCGAACCATGTGCTCGTGAGAGTATTTAAGCTGTCTAGGAGCTCGATACACTACAAAAGTCCGTCGAGCGTGGGTGATAAAATATAAACCGTAGGGGATTTATTGACCGCGAGCGCAAGGGGGTAGTGGTGGGGGAGAAGAAAATAGTTCTTTATTTTTCCTTCTCGCGCGCTCGCTTCGCTCGCAAGCACGCCGATGTTTTCGAAAAGAACGAAAAGAAAAATAAAACAACGTTTGTGTACGGGCTAATAATCCCAGTCGGCCCATAGTCTCTTCCAACAGTCACCCTACTGAAAGCATTTCACAGTTTGTCGATTTTCATCTCAAACCCTTGGTTTGCACTATACCGTCCTACGTCAAAGATATTACTGATTTTCTTAACAAACTCACCGCCATTGACAGTCTTCCTGATAGTGCCTTGCTTGTCACGCTTGATATCACGTTACTGTTGTTTTTTCCTTCAAAAACGCACTAATAAACATATCCCTACGGAAACTATTTGCGACCTCATTCGAATAATCCTTACCATGAGTAACTTCGCATTTAATTCCAAACACTATCTTCAAAAACACGGCACGGCTATGGGCACGCGTATGGCTCCTTCCTAATTTGTTTCTTGGTAAATTTGAACGCGACACTCTCCTTAACTCACCCCATCGACCATACTTGTGGCTTAGATTTATCGACGATATTTAGACTGCAGGTCCAGAGAAACTAAAAATATTTGTTGATTATCTTTATAACTTACACTCCACCATCAAGTTCACTTGTTCGCATTCACCTAGTAACATACCATTCCTTGATGTCATGGTTTCAGTCAAGGATGGCTCCATAGAAACTAGCCTGCGTAGCTGGCAGTATTGTGTAGTAGTCGAGTGAGATTTGGCGGCAGAGCCGTCGTAATATAGTCGAGTGAGATTTGACGGTGGAGCCGTCACGAGCGGCCACACAATACCGCAGGCTACGCAGGCTACATAGAAACAGATCTTTGTACTACACATACTGACAAACACCAGTATTTACTAGTTTCATCATGTCACCCTCAACATACCAAACGCGCCATTCCTTTTAGCCTTGCACTTCGCCTCCGTCGCATTTGCTCAGACCCAGACAATTACAAACTACGTACTAACGAACTTATAGATTACCTTGCTAATCGCAGCTGGATCGAAATACAAAGAGCTTCCGACATTCTTCGCACTGACGCACTTACAAACAAACCCAAGACACAGACTGAAAATCACCCCTTTCGTCGTCATTACTTACAATAAAGCATTACCTAACCTTGCGCATATCATTCACAAGCATTCTAACGAGCTGTACTCATCAGATCGTTGTAGAAATGTTTTTAAAAGCCTTCCGTTAGTAGCTTATCGCCGTTGTAAAAATATTAGCGACATCCTCGTCAGAGCCCAGTTAACTAACAGTACCGATACCAGTAACTCCCGACCCACCACCGGTTCCTTTCGGTGCAACAACAGGAATTGCACCACCTGTCCCTACATTGAACATGGCCGTAATCAATACACTTTTCATTCTACAGGTGAGACTCACCACATCAAATTTCATATCACTTGTGAAACTTTTAATGTTATCTATTTGATCCGCCTGTGTAGTCTACAATATATTGGAGAAACTAGAGGTCGCCTCAAAGACCGTTTTAATGAACACAGACGACCTATACTCAACCCTACTGGTAATCACATCCATACTGCAGTTTCAAAACACTTTCTAACCAGCAATCATTGCGATAGTCATATGCTTTTGATTCCTATTGAAAAACTTAAAAATGGGCGTGATTCTTTCAGGAAAGCACGCGAAGCCACAGGGTCCAGAGGAGTTTCGTGTGAATAGATGAATTACTTATTTAAAGTCTCACCTTGAAAAATGTCTATACCTGTCGCTTAGCACGATTAATTAGCCCAATGGGATCTTAACGAATCTACTGTAAACGATTTCTTCGCTTCTTATCTGACCAGATCGACTTTGTTGTTCGCCATTTTGAAAATCAATAACCGCAAGCCATATCTTCGCTGGCGCACGGAACGTTAGTCCGGGAGCAAATGTCATAATATAAGGTCCCGTGGGATTTTTTTGCTGAAAGCAAGCCACTGGTCTAGGAATGTTCATTGGGACATAGTAGTCGTGAAAAGTTTTGGTGGCAAATTTGCAA
>BOPM01000673.1:190479-209901 GCA_022179025.1 Porites australiensis | reverse complement strand
CACAAAAGTTGAAATAATACATCAAACATTAATGGGATAAATAACCTAAAACATTTTCATCAAAGGCCAGAATTTTTTCGACCGTTTCGTGAAAAACAACATCACCCTATTTTCTGACTCAAGAACTGACTGACATGATAATAGTTAGAACCCAAACCAAGAACAACACTTACCTGTACATCAAACTCATGCAAGCGGTAATGAAGTGCTAATCTAACATATTCTTCTCTGTTGTCCAGCGTGATTCTCTTAACCTTATTATGCAGCTGTACTTCCTGACCGCTGGCGCTAGGAGTACTGAACGGCATCTCCATGGCTTCAAACGTCTCATCCATGTCCCGGATGCACATCAAACCAGGCACATAATCTTTGTCGATTTCAGCCAGGTCTGTCACTCGCAGTGACATCCCTGAAAAAAAAAAAGAAAAGTTATAACAATTGGCCAAAGATTATAAGAAAGGGCGTTTGCGTTCACGTATATCTTACGCCTTTAGTTAGATTCTACAATGACTAGCTCTCTTAAGAAATGCAAAAAAAAAAACTTTCGAGTTGACGTTATTAACGCTCCACTGCAACATTTCTTACCAGCCAGCTGCTGCCAAACAGGTTCAGCGAGGTTCAAGCTCAGTGGGCTGCCTGTCCTGATAGCAATTCCTATCAGCACACCCAGAAATTTGAACATGCTCAGATGCACAGGAGAGCGAGCGTCCGGATTCAGAATAAAGCAATCTCTGTTTGCTCCTGACTCTTCTCTTCCATTAGGGGTGACAATCAGCAACGGAAGAGAGCCATTTTGAAGCTCATCGCACATTTCTGCGATAGACTCCGAGTAACCACCTCCACAGTCATCAACACTTTCGCCAATGAACTTGACTTTCCAGACACGATGCGGGAGGAACAAGCTATCGGGACCAAAGTTACTCATCTTAAAGCAGGCCTGACCGAATACCGATTTAGAGCCGTCTGGTCCAGTGAGACCACCTTTGGATCTGTACTTTTTGATCTGAAAGAAAAATGTATTATGCTGACGGATCATGCCAGCCTTCTAATAGAAATATAAGGTGGATTATGGGGTTCAGTACAACAAACACGTTGTACTTGAATTGTGCAATGAGCTGCATTTGATGAAAAACAAAAAAAGGAAAGAAATTTATGCGCGTATCAATTGCATCAGTGTCATCCAAACACTCTTAAAAAGGATGAAAATGTTTCTTAAGCTACTGAAATCGTTTGGTGCAATCTTCACGCTTCCTACCAATAAATGTGACAGTGTATTTACGAACAACGAAGGACACAACGTAATTCGAGGCTGACGTTACCAAAGGATTTACCTGTATTCTGTTAAGTTCAATCACAGGACCATGCTGTCGGTCACGAACCATGGTTGTCTGAACTACTTTACGAAAGGCTGCTTCCTACAACAGTGACAACGAACAGAGTGTTAGCGCATGGTTCATACAGAATTTTTTGGGAAAAAATCAAGGGCTTTTCAAGGACCAAAATAATTTTTCAAGGACTTTTCAAGGACATAATGCTTTTTCAAGGACTTTGCAAGGCCCGTGCGAACCATGTAGCGTATTAATAGAGAACAATTGTCGGACAAAAGAATAACATTGGGTTATACAGTATGAAATACAAAAGGTTTATCTTGCTAACAAAGGGCGAGTGGGAAAAGGCATTTAGATTGGAAAAGTTAGCGAAAAGCCCGCCAAATATTAGGGACTTTAAGATCCAACGACGCATCGGCGACTAGAACGTCGCTTAAAAAGTGAATTTGCGTTCTTTCAGCCTTAATAGCGATTATTCCTACCCACTTACTTTGTCGATTGTAGGCGAACCCTCCTGAAGCTGAATTTCAAGAGACCATATTCAAGCTCAGAAAGAGAAATAAAATTTCGTCGTTGCTTGTTTACGTCCTCCATAAAACGGGAAATTAGGCATTTTCACGTCGTAGTCGTGCAAAAACGGGAAAGAAATGTACAAAAAATTGTGATGCATGTGCGAAGTTGTTGTTTTGCTAATTAAACCTATTGTTTTTTTTGACGTTCTTGTTGTCGTCCGCGTCGTTGGATCTTAAAGTCCCTAATGTTATTTCCCTTTTGCTGTTTGAAACTCGAAAAGTTTAAGGTTCAATATATAGATTTAACCAGAGCTAAGAGCGAGGCTCCCATTAATAAATTTATAATTTAAATCAAACAGTAAACCTGTATTCCACAATTCAGTTAACTTTAGAGCACATTCATGTTACTTTTAAGGGAAAGGCTAAGTGATTTTCGAGAAAAAAAAAATAATTTGCAAACAGCCCAAGAGTGAACCAAATATTACATCGAGCTAATAGCCTCATATGTACACCCCAAAAATAGCAATCATCTTCGATCACATTTAAGAGCCATAATGGCTCTTGATCGCTGTAGAATAATTAGGCCTGGAAAAAAATTCGGGCCGAATTTTTTGCGTTCGACAAGTTTACTTTACAAAATCTTGCCAACAAATCTGGGTGCGTGTAAAACAACCTTTTATACCATTTATACATCACATCTGAGGTGAAACAGTACTGTGAGGTATTGTTTTTATCATACAGACCTCGGACAGAATGCAGTATTCAGAGTATGTATTTCACAATTTTGCAATACAAGTTCCATTCATTCAATATTCAGAACGATCGAAGCAAGCGTTGGCTTTTAGCTAAGCCATTAAAAAATTGCCAAAATCACCTATACGGTCAGCCGGTTCTCACCTTTGCAGTGCGAGTTGTAGCGAGTATTTGAACGAAAATGAATAGAGTTAAGCTCCAACATAATAAAGAATTAATTTTATTTATTTTTTATTGAAAGGTTTTATCGATGTGTAATCCTTAAAAGCATTTGATACGCGCGGCATTTTGAGTACTCCTGCAAGCGATGTTCACTGAACGACTAAAAACAAACACCACAGCGATTAAAATTACAAGAGAGACTACCAACAATCAATAAAAGAAATATAATTCGGTGAACAAATACAGAGACAACATTTTTCATTCACAAAGACAAATATTAAAGTGTCTCTAAAAATCCTGAGTCTTCAAGCTTAAAGCTTTTTAAGTGTTTATGTTTTAAGCCGGCTTCCCGGTATTTACTTTTTTCAAAGATGAACTCTAGGCAAGAAAATCGCTCAAAGCCTTCTTTTACAGCCAGAATGATAACTAAATATTCTTTGGAACGATTTCTTTCTATTTGCGGTGAGAAAATACCTAAAGGCTTTTTAAAGTTCTGTAAGCTTATATCAAACCTGATACTCAGATCACTGTCTCAAATCTTACAAACGTGCATAACTAAATCACTAAATAGCCGCGTAAACTACGCCCGACTTCATTAAATTAGATATAAAAAACAAACATCAAATACAATAATTACTCAGGCTTACCATTCGAGATGCAGCTCCTGAAAGGTATCAAGTAAGGCCAGTATCCCTTCAGACTTTTCAACCCTTGTGCATCAAGCAAGGTGAAAAACGAAAACGATGCCATCCGAAATCGGATTTCCGACTTTGACAAGTGACGTATTTCTCAACCAAAAACCAACTAGCCGTGAATAACAGGAGACGTCAGATAGCAGCTGAATTTCATTTCGTACATCCAGAGGAAAAAGACAGTTAAAAACGGATGTTACTAATATAAAACGGCGAATGGGGAGGGGGGAGCAGGGAACGGGAAACGGAAGTCTGAGAACGAGTAGTCAGCGGTAACCTCCATAAAAATCCAAAATGGCCGCCGACTCTCACCGAACTATTTCCAAGAATTCAAGCGGATGCCGGCTCCTGATTGGGCACAAAAAATGCTTTGTACTATTGTGCCCAATCGGCGAACGTTTGGGATGCTATCAGCAGGAGCAATTCAATTTGCCCGGAGAACATTTTGTTTTTGACCCATCACACTGTATCTTAAATAATAGGAAGGTAAAGATGCGGCGCCGACGAGAAAGTCAAATAAGCAATAGCTTGACAAGGCAAAACAATAACTTTGCACGTGCATTACACTTTTTTGTACATTTCTTTGCCCTCAACTGCACGACTACCCGTGAAAATGCCTAATTTCATGTTTTGTGAAGGATGTAAACAAGCAATGACAAAATTCATTCTTTTCATGTACTTGGATATGGTTGATAGAAATTCAGCTCCAGAAGAGTTCGCTTGCATGATTGCATTTGACAAAGTAAGCGAGTTGCATAGAAACTGAAAAAAAGTGAATTCCCCTTTCCATGCGACGATTTCGTGGTTGTCAGCCGTCGTGGTATCTTTTAAAAATTCCCTAATATTTGGGCAAGACGTGACCGATGCAAGCGTAAATACCTGTCGTAAGCTCAAGCTTGTATTTATGGAAAACCGTCTTTTGTTTTCGGGCAGACAGTATTTTGAAATCAGACGGGGATTTTATATCAAACTGAAAGTTTCCTGACTGCGTGCATTTCTTTGGTGCATGAGCCAGACAAGCCTTGATCGAAAAAATAACCGTCGTGTACGAACTCACGAAAAGAACTTAGGAGAAACTGTTCGCCGATTGGGCACAATAATACAAAGCAGTTTTTGTGCCCAATCAGGATCCGGCATCCGCTTGAAGTTTTGGAAATAGCTCGGTGAGAGTCGGTTCCCAGGGCCTCTTTCGCCAGTACTTGAAAACTTTCGTTCCGCCTTTTCTCCCGACCCGACTGACTGCCCCTGGGTCTCCGAAGATGGTAAGATCGATGATAGAAAAGCGTCGAAACAACACTTAAGGTCCTTATTTTACTAATGAACTATCTGCTCATGAGGTGCTTGAAATAATGCGGAGGTAATAATTTCATGACATTTTTCACCTTTTTGCGTTTTACTAAACATCAAAATATGTATGCTTCAACAGCAGTTGAAAGAAGCTGCAGTCGGGACAAAAACTCTAAAAGCACAGCCATATTTGGAACTCAAGCGAATCTATACTTGGTCTAACTCACAAAGCAATGAACTACTTTTGCTTGGCGTGTTTCGGAGGGTTTTGGCTTAAATACATGCTGAAAGATAACGTAGATCGAAGCAGTCAGGTGTATTTCCTCGACAGTAATAGTGTAGCAGTGGAGCTCCTTCCTAGCTGTGGCGTTTTTTCAAGCCCAAATTAAAACATGTTAGCGATGAGATAAAACTGTAAGACTAATAATGTTATATTTACAAACCTATGATGAGAAGTAAGTGCAAATTGTATTATTTGAAAAGATAAGATGGATCAGTTCATTCAGTACATCAATAAAAGGCAACTTCAAACGTATTAACGGGCAAGGTGCCAGGAATATCAACTATACCTTACTCTTAAAGATGTCAGTTGTTTTAAAGCAAAAGGCTATTCTGGTGTTTTTATTTTATTATAACCTTGGTTTAAATTTTGCTTCCCTTTGTTTGGGGGTACGGTAATATGAATTTTATGATTATGAGTTCAAAACAAAGAGAATAAAATTCAAACTTAGGATAAAAGTGAACCACAACTGAGCTGCAATTTTAAGTGTTGCAAGTATACATGGGGGAAGTACTTTGGTTGGAAGGTACTTTCTAAAGGCTTGCTGTTAAAATATGCATAGGAAGTATACTTCCTCTGTTTAGCCCTCTGGATGCTTTTTTTTTTTTCAAGGGCGACACCTTTTAATGTTTTTTGCAGAAACAAAACATTATTTTTACTGTGGAGAAAAATATTTCAAGCTCAGTGTAAAACTGAATGTGTCAGTGACTTAAACCAGTTAATATTGTCAAGCAGCTTTATTAGCTTGATTCAGTAATATTGCAGTGCACCTACCATCAAGCGTCACATCATCAATGTTGCAGAGGTTGGCAGCTTATTAGAAGGTGGTTGAAAAGCCTTCAAGCAAGCTCTTTGTAGTTTTAGAAATAAAGTCTAAGGTCTCACACAAGTGATGAGAGGCAAAAGATTGTAGTGCCAATTGTTGGTTTTCACATGACGTCACTAAAATTCAAACTAGAAAACTATTATCCTGCCGAAATTTTACTTTTTCGATGCATTAGAGTAGCTGAAAACTAATTTTCATACTAATTTTTGCTTCAAAAGGGTTCTTGGTTTTGTGATAGAGTACGCTTGAATTTCTAAGCTTTTGCGTGACGCGGCATTTACATGACAGCCAAGAGAGCTTTCCCCAGGGACCAACCCCTTACCCTTTGTATGTACCATTGTAGACAGAAAAGGTACCCCTTTTGTTTACCCTCTAGTGACAAATGGTACCTCTTTCACATACCTAATTTTGAACGCTGCATCCCTTTTTAACTGCTGTAAATACACCATCTTTACAATATGAATAAATCGCTAATACAGGTTTTCTTGTCTCTCACATCCATAAAATGCATCGGTGACTGATCTCATTTGGTCCCTTTCATATACTTCAACTATGAAAACCCCCTCCCTTTCATGTACCTGAAGCCTGAAAAAGGTACCCCTTTCGGGGGAAGCCTCTCTGTTTAGGCCATTATAGTACCCCCTCCTCCTGCACCGAGAACAGTGCTTGATACAGTGATGTTGTATGGTATGAATTGCACCAAACGTTTCGTGCCCATGAAGAGGTACTTTGATTATTTTACGACAATTTTCATTTTTCTTCAAAAGAAAGGGAGGAGATTGGGGTCTCATTCTTAGGGGAGGGGGCGGGTTAATTGAGGATCTGCAGTGAGTGAGAATCTTGCATTCAATGCAATCCAATGGTTTTGATTCAGGAAAGGGTGGTCAGGGGTATTTCGTAGAAAGACAAATGGCCACTGTACAACTTTGAAGTTCACTGATTAGGGTGAGGAAAATGAGTGAATTAGGTTCCATTAGGGTCATTATACTGGTCTATACTGGGCAAACTGACCTGAAACAAGTTGTTAGACAAAATAATAAACTGATATTATTTTATTTTCATTTATCAGTGAAACACTTCTATATCGTGAATGCTTGTAGTGTAGTAGACCTACTAATATTAAAACCAGAACCAGATTTTTAAAGGAGTCTTACTAATTATGTGATGACATGGTCAAAAACATTTTTCAAAGCAGTCATCTCTATCAAAGGAAATAGGAGAAGTCTGCACGCAAGCTACCTGACTACGTCGATGTATGTTATCTATCATGGAAAAGTAGTTCATTGCTTTGTGGGCTAGACTCAGTATAGATTCGCTTGAGTTCCAAATATGGCTGTACATGTGCTTTGGGAGTTTTTGTCCCGATTGGCTTCTTTCAACTGCTGTTGGAGCACATTTTGTTTCCTACGGATATTTGTTTAGTAAAACGCAAAAAGGTAGAAAATGTCATGAAGTTATTACCTCCGTATTATTTCAAGCACCTCATGAGCATATAATTCAAGTAAAATAGCGACGTTATCGGTTAAGTTTGTTTCGACGGTTCTCTATCATCGATCATCGGCCATATTGGATTTTTATGGAGGTCACCGCAGACTACTCGTTCCCAGACTTCCGTTCCCCGCTCCCGGCTCCCCGTTCCCCGTTTTAGTAACATGCAAAAAAAAACATCACAAGTTGACACAAAACTCTGTCAGCTTCAGCTGTCAAAGTAAACAAGATTGAAGATGCTGCATAAATTTTCCGCATGAACTCACCTGTCAAATTTTGACCAATCAGAGCCAGAGCATAAAAATTGGAAGTAGAGCGTGACCAACGCGTGACCATGGTGAGCAAAGTCAAAAGAAACTGTCTTTCCTGCCTGTAACAGCTGGCTGAATTTTCGCGTCCGAGGTCAGTTTGAAATCAAAATCTTAATTGTGTGACACATAAACACAATATATTTTATATGAATTTTTAAAAAAATTAAACTTAAACGAGCAGTGCCACGGCAGTCCAGTTCGTTTTGTTTAATTTCGCTGTTTACCCGCCCTCAATCGCTCTGGAACTTAAAGTAAGCAAAGAAATTACAGGTAAATGACAAAATCAGAGATCCAAGACAAACAAATATGTCTCCTGAACATTATTTCTGAAGTTGCAAGCAGCAGGGATCAACTTTGAAAAACTGTCAGGCTGAACAGTTTTCAAAAACCCTAATTTCAATCCGTTTCAATCTTCTTCAGTTTTGCCCATCCGTGGCATCTGTTGTTTCTGTTATGTTAAAGTTTTAAGCGGTTATTTTTATGTTTCTCTTAATTTAACGGGCATTTTGTAATTTCTTAATTTGGCTGAATTTCGTGACACAGCTCCTTTAAGTCTGCGATCATTTGCAAACTAAAAACTTGTCAGCGGATAACTTCTAAAAAATAGTTGACTTCGTCAAGCCCCGCTAAAAATCAGGGGCAGCCATCGAGAATATAGTTCAAAAACACTTAAAAATGGCATTGTTGAACTTATTTTAGTATTTAAACTGTAGATATAGGCATATTTTTATCCCCTAAAAATTTTTCATCTGTTCGGATTTCCTCGCTGAAAGTCTAATGATCCGAAAATTATAGGGATCAAAGCTTACCTTTTCGAAAATTCCAGCCAGAAAAAAGGCTCCTGAAAATTCTAGGTGACCTTTTTAGGGTAAAAATCCGTTAAAAAAAGGCAATCATACCACTTTTTGAATGTTCGAAAATCCTAGGAGAGGTCACAAGCAAGAAATTTTACAAAAAATGTCCCGAAAATTCTAGATCTCAAATCGTCTTCCGAACAGATATTTTTCGAAAATTGACGTTGAGTGCCCTTGAAAAATGTCTAAGCAGAAGAATAAGAGTAATTTTAAGGCCAAGAGCATGGCAGAACTGAAGGAACGATTAGTGCTTGTAGTGCAAATTCCCGCCTCAAGGCAGGTAAAATGGTTTTAACGATGGAACTAAACCTCGGAAGAGATAAAACTGGTGATGTAGGCAAATTTCACAAGGGCGATCACATGCTATTGATTTCGAATCCATTTTCGCTAAAAACACCGTTTGGCCATTTTATATTGTTGTTTGACATTTTCCTTTTCAATTGTACTTTACGGCAAACAGGGACTCTTTTGATGATGGTAATGTTGATGGTATTTACTAACTGAATTTGAATCAAGAGGCTGTTCACATATTTGTAGCAAAAAAGTGCAGGCTTTTGTGAACATGTACTGGGTTTTTATTTAATAGTGTAGAGACAGAAGGAGACAGTGTACTAGAGGATATGCTTCAGCCAAGATAAGCATAAGGTTACTTATATTTAACCGTATAAAAGGCGGTCGAGACGAAAATGTAAGCACACTGCGGTATCATGAATTATACATGTATCTGCACCATTAGTTTAATATTTTCAGGTTTAGATCCACCGTGCAACACCATTCTTTCAACTGAAGAGGAGATTTACACGCGCTTATTGAAACTCCATGTTCCGGCGAATATTTTTTCTGTTTTACGTACTACCACACTCAAGGCGGTTAAAGTCACTCCAGATCTTCTGCTTTGACATTTTGAACCTTAAACTATTCGATTTTCAAACAGCAAAAGGGAAGGAAAATATACAGGTTAACGAGAACTAGAAATAGCGACTCTCGTAGTTCATACAAGTACAGTGGAAACCTTAAGCAGCCAGGACGAGTTTGTGGACGACGACGAGAGAAGATGAGTGAGGTCTGGGTCGAGAACGTCGTCCAAAGCGGGAAAAACAAATGTTCAAGCAAGCTCCCGTCTCGGCTTGTCGCCGAAGTAGGTAGACTGCACTGAATGCCTTCGTTTAAAGAAATACGAGAGTTGCTTCTTTTTAGCGTTGAGAACAACACAATTAACGAGGAAGAATTTTTCCTACTCTCCGAAGGATTTAAATACAAAATTTGCTACTGCTGCAGCCAGCCCTTTTACAGCTCTTTTGCAGCGCTTCTTGAAGCCATTCTGCAGCGCTGCAACAGCGCTGCTTATTTGGTTGGGAAAAATTCTAAATAACACCGTTCTTTAATAAATGCCACACCCTATCAGAAGAATGCAGCATTTATTGGACGATTCATTAACAATTATTCCACCTTACGATCCGACAACGGCGACGTCCATGAAAACGTCGCTGAAAAACAGACTTCGCATCATTTTAAACTTTTTCGCGATTATCCCAATTCGCCCTGTTACTTAAAAGAAGGGGGTTTTGGAAAGAGCTGAAGAGAGGCGAACGCGCTCAAGTTCGGACAGAGATGGTACAATTTATCGCCTTGCCGTTCCCGTTCCCGAGTAAACTTAAAATTAGGTCATTTCGCATCGCAGTTGTGCAGTGAAGGCAAAGAAATGTACAAAAAAGCGTGATGCACGTGCAGAGTTGTTGTTTTGCTCATTTAACCTATTGTTTTTTGACGTGCTCGTTGCCGTCGTCGTCGTGGTTTCGGTCCTTAAAAGCCCACGAGGCCGAAGGCCTAATGGGCTATTGACTCTGAGGCCATGAGGGCAAGAGGAATAATTTTGACAGTTTTAGTAAATCCAACTACAGGTAGTTGGTCAAAAATATCGAGACAAAACAACTTAAGCTAGCAACATGTGATTCAGCCGCCATTGTTTTGGTTTTCAAGGTTGGCGCTTTTCTCTACTAGTGGGCTATAACACCTAGCCGAGTAGTAGCTCAACCAATCAGAGTGCAGTATTGATAATAAACGACTAGTTGGATTTTACTAATAATGGTTATTGGACTGAATGGAGTCCAATTCAGTCTGAAATAATGTGAGTGATCAACAGAATTGGGCGAACGCGTCGCAGGAGTCCATTTTGTTAATCACTAGTATGATTTCAGAGTGAATTGGATGACACGAAGTTCTGTTACCAATTAATCGTAACTATAACAAAATTTGTGATGTTTTAGGCTTTTTTCTGATTAAAACACAAGAAATTCTGAGAGGTTTTTTGCTAGCAGTGAAAAAATCCATTTAAGTGTGCGCGAGTGATGGCACATACCGTCCAATTACTTAGACATGACATATACTGTCCTATTACACCGTCCTATTAGTGCTGAAATCAGGACAGTTGATAGCCAATCAGATTTGAGAATTTTGTTATACAGAGTTATGATTATTAGAAAAACTTGATACAACTTACCGAGGATAATCTACACAATCCAGATTATTATGATTCTATCTCAGCACAAAAGGCAAGAGCAAGACGTATAGGAACATAAAGCATCTTTCTGCTTTACATACATATAATACATGTCTTATTTACAAATGTTAATCATAATTTCTGAATTCAAAATGAAATGAATTAAGGTCATCAGAAAAGGTCGTCTGTAGTGTTTCAGGACACCAGAAGACACTAAGTCTATCACACAGTTAGAAAAAAGGTCAACATGGTTTCTTTACTCCATCCTCACCGCTTAACTTACAATTCCTGAATGCTAGTACCCGGCACACCACATCTCCAATTTTAAATTAAGTAGGGTAGCAAAATGAATGGATATATTTCTCGAAAGGACAGAATTTGTAATCATAGATGGCAAACTACTACCCGAAATGACTTCTTACAAATTTCATTGAATAAACAGGGGAGTCAGACAGGTCTGTTCATAGTAGAGCTGACTCCTTTGATTCTATTTTCTTGTGACCATCTCTCATTTGCTGAATCATTTACTCTAGTATTGGCAATTTGGGTTATCGCTTATGGGAGTCTAAACTGTAGTATTTAGTATAGTGTATAGTGTAGTGAAGTATTTAGATTATACGTATGAATTATCTGATTTACATACGTACTTAGCATCAAGATTATATGATACACAGCTATCCAACTTACTTATCATATACCCTATTTCCGGAAAATGTGTACTTGTTTTGTTAAAATGTGACATTACTTCTTATAGAACAGCCTGCATTCACCACACATCCTAAAAATCCTGAGATATTCAGGGAAGGGGGAAGTATAACCTTTTCAAGTGATGCAAATGGCATTCCTGAACCAACATTTTCTTGGACCAAAGACGGGTCTGAGGTAACTGCCGACGATAGAATCAGTTTATCAGCAGATAAAAAACAACTGAGTCTTACAAATGTGAATAGGACAGACAGTGGAGAATACAGATGTGTGGCTACCAACAGTGTGAGGACAGTTTACTCAGATGCTGCTACATTAACAGTGCATTGTAAGAAAACTTTTACTCACTTTTTACTTGAACCCAATTGAAAAATCCTATAGCGCTAAGTAACATTCTTTTACATTCCTTTCACTGCTCCTATCCTGGATTATCTCAGTTACTTCATATGAGCACTGCCTTTCAAAAAAAGGGCTTGTCAGGTGCTCCTCTGACTTGATTACCTTTCAGTATTCTTTTATTCAGAATCGAAAAAGTTGTACAATGCTAGAAAACACAATTATTTTGTATTTGTGGTTTTTTTTGCTAATCAAAGGAGCCCTGCTTATTTCTATATTCATATTAATATCTTGATGTGAGAAGTGTCTACATATGTAACTCAAGTAAACTCAGTTTCTAGTACATGGTCTTGGACTAGTGTCCAGAGTACTGCTAAGGTAAACACTGATGCTGTCAATCAATACATTGACTGTGATTATAGAGTATCTCAGTATCACGTTTACCTCTAAAAGACTTATTTTCTTTTGTCAACACATATAGCAGTCTGTTATCTAAGTTTTGTTTTGCCAGTGTGTCTTAAGATCATTGAAGTACATCCTTAACTTCAGTCCCAGTGTTCTCCCTAAATTTTAGCTCAGCAGGTAATGGACCAATCCTGGCCGGTTAGGCAAAAAATATGCGCCAGGGGCGCAATTTCCTGCGAGAGGAAAGGGGGGTTAGTGGAGTGAGGAACATTGACCCCCCTTGCTGGAAAATTTAGGAGCTTAGTTCTCTGAAACGTCATTCCCTTATTTTAAGACCTAAATTTACTTAATGCGAATCAAACTGTTGTAATATTTAGACAACATTTTAAAACGTTTGATTCCAATAGTTTTACCAGTGCCTTGAATGTTCTCTTTCTAAAAACAAAGGCTTCGGTATACTTTATTACTTTTCAATATACTGGTATTCATTCATTCCTTGTGAGAATCGGATGGGATCACAACTTGTTTTATTTTTTAAAACAACTAATTTGATGTGAGTAAACTTCCAAGCAGTTTTAGGGGGTAAGAAGTGTTGCTTTAAGCTGTACAATTTACCGGTTACTAACTGATAAGGAGAACACTTCAGTCCTTAGTTATTTTGTAATTAGATATTAAACTGGAAATGTACTTCACTCTCTTAGGAAGGTGCATTTATTTATTAATTTCTTATCACAGATCAGCCTGAATTCACTGAACACCCACAGAGTCAGACACTGGTGCAAGGAACAAATGTAACCTTTTCAAGTGATGCAAATGGTGTTCCTGAACCAACATTTTCTTGGACCAAAGATGGATCTGCTGTAACTGCCGACAATAGAATCAGTTTATCAGCAGATAACAAAACCCTGAGTATTACAAATGTTAATAGGACAGACAGTGGAGAATATAGATGTGTGGCTGCCAACAGTGTGGGCACAGTTAACTCCAATGCTGCTATGTTAACAGTACATTGTAAGAAAACATTTACTAACTTTTTACTTAAACCCAATTGTGCAATCCTGTAGCACTAAATAACCATCGTTTTACATTCCCTCCACTGCTACTTTCCTGGATTACCGTGTGGCACGAAATTTTTGCGGGTTCTAATTGTTACGATTTTTCCAGCGATCCGCAAAAATAAGTTCCCGCAAACAACAATTACCTCAAACACTTTTCCCGCAAAAATTTACTCCGGAGTAAATTTTCTCTAACTTAAATTCGCTACACAAAAATATAGTACTAAGAAATTGTGTCTTTTAAATTACATAGGGTACGAATAGCGTAGTATTGTTTAAAAATAATATTTCTATTCCACGTACTTAACAAAAACGAAAAATATTATCAATGCTGGGCACTGGGTACTTTCTGAAAATCGCAAAAATTAATTCCCATCAAGAAAAACCAGTCTGTTTTAGTCGCAAAACTTAGTTCCCGCAAAACACAAAAAATGGCCAATCTGCCAAAATAAACTCCCACATAAATTTCGTGCCACACGGTATCTCAGTCACTCCATATGAGCACAGCCGATCTTCCGTAACATAGAGGAAAGAAAAAAGGGCCTCTACTTTGATTACCTTTCGCTTTTCTTTTATACAAAATCAAAAAAGTTGTGCAATGCTAGAAAACACATTTTTTTATGTTTTTTGCTAAGGGGCAAACTGCAGTGTTGGTTACACATGTTGGTTAGTAATTTTAACCCCGGCCAAACCCAGTTTTTGTGGTCTTGGAGTAATGTCCAGACTACTACACCTTTTGCTGTTTATTAAGACAAAATAGGCAGTCATTTGTGTGAAAGGGTGACCAATAGCGCGCAGATACATTCATTAACGCGAAAAACCGAACATTTGCACATAAATGACATTCAATTACGATTTTTGCATTTTAATCAACATTCACTAACATTTTGGGACATTCGTATGTGTCATTCGGCACACAAAAGAGAAAGATATACTTTCATTAAGGCCAACATCCAAGTCATTTACACCATCTTGAAAGTCTATAGGGACATAAGACAAACATTAAAGTGCAAACACTACTCATTAACATTTTTATTTCACTATTTGCAATTCAATAGCATTCCTAGGTGGCCTTATGACGGTAAAGACAAACATTAATGCGCTTGAACAATCAATTGAGCAATTGAACAATCAATTCAATCGATTTTCAATTAAAAAATAGAAATTCAAAAAAAATTGGCCAGAATTTTTACGCTACCTGGTTTAAAGAACCACGACGTACTGTGCCCCTCTGTGTTTGGCCTAGACCGGCTGCGGCTACACATTTACGATTTGGACGGCCAGAAGTCATGGTAGGGAGCGACAGGGAGAGAGGGCGTACCGCCAAGGACGAAACTTGACTATGACCATGGCAATACATGTACATGTATCACCTATCAATGTTTTCCTCAGCAGCTGGTGGTGTAATGATAGCTCTTTCGGTTATTCGGTAACTTCCCAGCACGAGCGAGGACAAATATGGATCCCCACGGGTGGGTGATCTTTGGGTATGACAGTGCTGCCCCACCGAGATCTGGCCATTCCGGTCTCATACGTACACAGTATATGCTCCCCCCTCTCGACAATGTGGAATAGGCACATATTGCATGTAAACCGTCTGAAAGCGACAATGAAGGCCGACATATCGCGTCCGGAAATTCAAAGATGTATGGATAACAGGAATGAGACAAATGCCCTAAAAATCCCAATAGGGGAGTTTCGCACACAACAACTGCTTGAAGCACTGCGCAGAAACATAGACACTGTGACCGCAGCTAAATGTGCTAATGGTTACCACTTCGTGCAAACTTACCTGCCAAGATGCAAAATGTTTAAATAGAGAGTTTATTAAGGGATATAATTGACTAAAATCCGGGCCAAATTTGTTTGAATTTATATTATTTTATTGAAAATCGATTTTTGTGCATTAAATGTAAGGAAGACGCAATTAACCATCGTAAGGCCGTCCAGGAATGCTATTGAATTGCAAACAGTGTCATAAAAAATAGTTAATGAATAGTGTTTGCACTTTAATGTTTGTCTTATGTCCCTACTGACTTTTAAGATGGTGTTAATGACTTTGATGTTGGCGTTAACGAAAGTATATCTTTCTCTTTTGTATGCCGAATGACGCATATGAATGCCCAAAAGTGTTATTGAATGTTGATTAAAATGCAAAAATCGTAATTGAATCTGATTTATGCGCAAACGTTCGTTTTTTCGCGTCCATGAATGTATCTTAACGCTATTGGTCGCCGTTTCATGCAAACGAATGCGTATTTTCTCGTAATGAACAGCAAAAGGTGTACTGCTTAGGTCATCACTCACTCTTTCAATCAATACATTGACCGTGAGCATAGAACATCTCAGTGTCACATGTACTTTTAAAAACTTTAGCTACAATCATTGTCAAAAGTGTTGGGTAGGCTACTTTTTGTACGTCTTTTTTTCTTTCCTTCTCCCGCCCCTGGCCCAATGTTGAGGAAAACGTTAATGTTTGTGCACGTAATTGTTCTGTTATATCCCAACATTGAATAGAGGGTCGGGGATATTTAGGAAAAGAGAAAATCTCTTTTTTGAGGATTAAAATGGACTACTGTTAAATTGTTCAACCTTCCCAACTACGTTTGTTATTACTCGGGCAGAGCGCCAAGTAAAGGATTTGCGACGCCCAGCGATGTCCCAAAGTTGCTACCTTATGTCCCGAAGTGAGAGCGGAATTAGTTTGGATATCTCGAGATCACTTTGAGTTGTCTGATTTATTCTTTGTTCGAGGAAGAAACAATAATTATTTTTGGCTTGTCCTGGGTTACAACCGGCTCACCTGTGACCCGTCAGATCAGTGAGACTCTAAGTTGAGAGATTAGCTGAATGCGCGACTGCGACCCAAGGTAGTAAAAAATGGATATAAAATTATACACTAGCTTCGGGTCAAGTTAGTGACTTTTCGGCATGTTTCTGCTACAATAAATCTTTTAATTTATTCGAGGAATAATAACTTACTTGTTTTGGCTTACCCGGGGTTTGAACCGATTCGCCTGCCACCCGTCAGATCAAAGGGTATCTAGAAAACGCATGTCCTCGAAAACACAGACCGTAGACCGTAGACCTCAAAAAACGCAGACCTCGAAAATGCAGACCACGAAAACGAAGACCTCGAAAACGGCAGAACTACGAGTCTTATTTAAGATTTAGACACATTTGGTGAAAACAACCAACTTTGCTTTTTTTTTCTGTTTGATGTTTAACCATATTGGGTTTGAGTTCGGTGCGAATATGGCTGGACAGGCAACAGTCGAACACACTCGAAATGGAGAAGTGGCTACCAGTTCATAACATTTGTTGGTAGTCGTGTGGGTTCGCAATTCGTTGAGCCAGTTTACGTTAGGAATTCCAAGGAAAAGTTCGAGCTATTTGCATACTAAACAAGGTCAACTATGGCTCCAATCTTTTTCACCCATATCAACCAACCAAATGTTAACAACATTGCGGCCACACGTGCCGGACACAAAAAAATCCTCTCATACGCGTGATACAAGGACGCCCAAGTGTACGTTCTGATAGCGTCTTTTTTCTTTTTGAAATCATTGTTACCAAACTAAACGCTGTTTGGTCACTGTTCCAAACCTTGAAATTTTTTTTGTTTCACAATCGTATATCATTAGCTTCAGTCCTGATTTATTATGGTAACTATCTAGTAAACTGAAAATGTGCATCAATCTGATTAAGGGGTGCATTTGGTCATTCATTTCTTATTACAGATCAGCCTGAATTCACTAAACACCCACAGAGTCAGACTCTGGTGCAAGGATCAAGTGTAACCCTTTCAAGTGATGCAAATGGTGTTCCTGAACCAACATTTTCTTGGACCAAAGATGGATCTGCTGTAATTGCCAACAAAAGAATCAGTTTATCAGCAGATAACAAGCAACTGAGCCTAACAAATATGAATAGTACAGATACTGGAGAATACAGATGTGTGGCTACCAACAGTGTGAGGACAGTTTACTCGAATGCTGCTACGTTAACATTACAAGGTTAGGATACTTTTACTGGCTTAGACAGCAAAACTACGCTACACTAAACCGAATTGTTTTGCAGTCTATTACTAGCTTAATGTTGATCAACGACCAATTCTCCATACTCGCTCCAATAAACTTTTCTGCCACGTCTTGTTCGTTAGCTGAAAAACGTCTGCATAACAACATTATTATGAGTTAAAACCATTGTTGAGTGGAAATATTCCGCGTTGAGAATATAGATCATTTCGAAGACTAACAAACATACCAAATTCTGCAGGCAAATTTAAAAAAGAGAGCTTTTGACATTCGCGATGACCAAACACTACGCAGAGCCATCTTGAAGGACAAGAATTCGCCATTTCCACATTTCCCATAATGCACTTTGTTTGTGTGTTTATTGCCCCCCAACACACGCAAGCACTCGCAAAGACGATTGAAAGTCCCAAGAGAACACGAAGACAATTCTTATGCAAAACTGTTTGCGTGCGTTGAGGTACACGAAACACGCCAACATAGTGTATTATGGGAAATGCGGAAATGGCGAATTGATTTGCATGCCACCCAACCCCACACATAACAATATTCTGTTGCTAATATTTGTGATCATCATATGGCGGTGTCTAGGATAATGATTGTATAGAGATTTAGTATCACGTTAACGGCAAATGGCAGACATCACATTCTAAGTGAACCATTTCTCATAAAAGGAAATGAGCTGATAATAACAGTCCAAAATAATCGCGTCCAACGTTTGGAGAACACAGTTCATAATCCTTGGTTCCTTTGCTACAAATTATAAGCCGTGATCTTTTTCGTCATTCCTGTACCCTTTCAATGTCTTCAAGGTTTGGTTATTGCCATCTAAGCACTCCTTTATATTAGGATAAGTATTAATTTCATTTTCTTCTGAGCTCTTCATTGATTAAACTCAATGACACGTGTTATCGGCCGCCATGAAACAAGCACGCACCAAAGAACGCACTCAATAATCAGCGATTACTACTTGTTCTTATGGGTGAAACTACATTACTGGTCTGAAACGCCAGCGGATTTCTTCGTTCCGTTTCTTTCAATGTTGATTTTGATAGTGTTTGTGCCCGAGCAAGCGCGTGAAACCAACATACGCCACTTGTACATCTCCCATAGTGCAGCTTATTTGTCCCCCCAGATTTTGCATAACCTTTGTTTTTCATTTCTCCTGGGTATTACAGCCGTACCAAGAAAAATTGAAAACAATGCTTATGCAAACTTTTGGGGGCAAATAAGGTGCATTATCGGAGATGTGTAAGTGGCGTATTGGGGGAAAGAAAAGGAAGTGATACCCTTTTTTAGGACCATTTAGTTTATTATTTGGGCGTCATAAGGGTTTATAGTACTTGGAATTATTTTTCCAATAAAGTCTTACTTTAGAATTATCAAATTAGACTCTCCTTAATATCTGTTCCCTAATCACTCAACCGCAATTGTACATGTCTTTGCGTGATTCCTGTGAAAGCATCATCATTACGGCGAAGAAAGAATGCACCTTTAAAACACTAAGCGTCGCTCTACCAATAGGCGTTGCCATTGTCATTTGTCTTTTAAAAGAGAAGTTAAAAATCATATCAGCTCCTAGACCAACCCATAAAGGTCAGGAGCTCATCACTCCGGGTTCATCACTCCGGGTTGTCCATTGGCTACTAGTAAGTATCACAGAGCGTTAGATTTTCCGTCCATTTCTTTTCCCGCAAAAATGCAAAAATCACCGTTCAGTAATCTCCAATCATTTAAACTCTCAGACTCTTCGCTTGTCACTTCGTGTATGGTACCCTGTTGGGAATCATACTCGGCTCTGATTGGGTAATAGTTCTATTATGCGAAAGATGAATCTTCAAAAATCTAAAACGCTTTGATCATGACGTACACCTTAATTAGATGAAAGATGAAC
>BOPM01000673.1:152366-164676 GCA_022179025.1 Porites australiensis | reverse complement strand
ATCAGGCGGGATCAATGGGCAGTTAACTGTCTGTTTTAGTATACTTCTGGTTTTCATACAACACAATATTTCTGTCTAGTGTAAATCAGCTCAGTCTGTCGCATTTTATGCTCGTAGAAGGACAACAATTTTTGGAATTTCCGGTTACGTCAAATTAGTCACGTTATACTGTCACGCTATATTTTGGGGCACAGAGGGATTGGGGGAGGGGTGCGTGGAAATAATGCAAATTGTTTCCTGTTTAGAATTAATGGCAAACTTGTTTATTTTTATTCATAATGGTGGAATTTAAAAGTTATTATACAGCCCCCACTTAAAAATGGTACTCTTTTTTTTGGTTACGAAAGTCTTTGAAAAGGGTACAATGTTCTGAATGAGTTTATGTTTCAGTCTCACATGAGATTCTGTTGCATGTAATGGTTGCCGACAAGGTTTTATGGTAGCCTGAGTGTGTATAGCCGCCCCCTCCCCTCAGAAAAAATAGCCCCTTTGCAGCCCAGTTAAAAATCGCCTTTCGGCGATTCTTGTTTTTTAAAAAACTGGCTGAATTTTCGCGTCCGAGGTCAGTTTGAAATCAAAATCTTAATAGTGCGGGGCCATAATGACATAAACACAACATATTTCATAGGAATCACTGGAAAAAATAAACTTGAGCCTGTGATCATTTGAAACTGGTAGTTTGTCAGCGGATAACTTCAAAAAATACTGAACCTCGATGGGTGGACACTTAAGCCCGCGGTACGGTCATGTGATAGTGGTCAGCGGACACCCTGTTTTGACAGCTGTCAATTGATCACAACATTGATGAGCAATTAGTTTTCTCCTGGGCTCCCAAACTAGCTAGAAAGTGTGAGAGTAAAAATTGGTTCCCCTGTGGTACGGACGGACGGTCGTTCGGCGTACGGTCACGTGATTACCAAATTTTCTGGGATGGGTAGATTTACTAAGCTATGCGGCTCCGCCCACGCGCGCGTGGAGCTCCGCTATTACCAGAGCAACAAAAAAAGAGGAAAAAAATGTCATATTTTGCAGTCGGAATGGAAACAGGAAAACTGATAATAGGCTATAGAGCACAGCAAATTACATGTTGTATAGGATATGAGTCAGTGACTGATTCTCTCTGGAACCGTTGAAATAAGTATTGTTAGACTTGAAGATTACAGATAATTTCATTGCTTATTAGCAATAGTAAAGGCTAATTTTAAAAAGGAACTGACTTTTTGTTAGTTTAATAGGAAATTAAATAAGCAAAATAATACGAAACATCATGGGCTATATAGAGTACATTTAATTAGATATCTAGCTTCCTTTTCATCTTCATTTGTGACTGTTGATACGGATCGTTCTTGTAGTAGGAATTCGTTAATTTCTGCGAGCATGTAGTAGTATTTAGTTTTGTGTGTCAGGGTCTTATGTCACAGGAGGCGAAGAGGAGTTTAATTTGCTGCACGTATTTGACGTAGTGCGACCCAAAAAGATATGGCTATACAGGACAAATCGTTTTTGTTGGCTGCCTATAACAATGACAGCGAACGTTTAAGAACGATTTAAGGCTAGTCTGCAGAATTAAAAGAAAAGGTAGAAATGAAACGGGCTTATTTCACTCAGTCGTGAAGGATTCATCTGTTCCCTGACTAGAGCTCTCAAGCGGGACAAAATGTATTTAGCTCAAAAAGCGCACCAAGCGGATGACGGAGGCTCCGGCTGAGTGGAAAAACGAGAAATAAGATTGTTGTCTTCCCGTCTTACTATTTAAATTTTCTTACGAAAATTCCATTTGTTTTACAGGACAATTGGTATAAAACGCCCCGAGAGCAGGATGGAAAGACTTTTTCCAGAAATTGATTTTAGTTTAGTGGATAGTACCTAAGATTTCAGGACCAAGCTGCTTCGTTCGGTTACTTGAAAATGTCTTCGTCGAATGTTTTTGCCCGCGCAGCAAATTAAACTTCTCTTAGCTAGCTATTGCATGTATGAATTAGTTAGAAAGATTTCACATATTATGATGGAAGCTTGTCAATGCGACCGTCAAGGACCGTAAATAACTCGGGTCTTAAAATAACCGAAGCAAGGTGGTCTTAGTTGCCTTTAATTTTCCCAGAAGTGACGAACATAAATTTTCCCTTAACAGTCTCAAAAAATAATCAAGAAAAGGTTATGAGAATCAATAAAATGATCACCTGAGGGAAGAAGCTTTGATCGTTTGTCAAATTATTTCAACTACTTCTCCAAGAGCTTCTAAGGAGATGTATAGAGATCGGTCCGGAGAATTTGTTTGTCGATAGAGGGGCTTAGTGCGTTGATTCGTATTAATGATAGCCTCCCTCGTTCGCACATGCAGGGTTCGTACAGAGTCTTGAATTCTGGAAAATAGAGATTAAGCCTGGAAAAAATGGCGAAAAGTCTTGGGTATTTTTTTAAAGCTACAACAAGTGCTTTATAAGTTTTTTTTTTGTTTTGGTCAAATTTTATTTAATCTCGCCCGTATGTTTGTAATGCACCACGAAAAAAGCTTTGTTTCTTGCGTCTTTTAAGGTCTCTACTGATCACCTATTTGATAACCTTGAGTCTGGAAAAAGAAATTATTGTTTTTTTAGGTCTTAGATTTTGGATCCAAAAAATCTGTACGAGCCCTGCAATAACGCATTTTTGGGGGCTTTGTTCGCACTCTGTGGGAGGGGCATACAACTTCCCTTATAAAACGCTTGCGTGGTAGTTAGAATAATAATAGCCTTAAATTTCTTTTTCTATAAATTGCACTGTTGTACACCTTGTGCTATTTTTCAATAAATGATCGCTTTGAAGTGGCATGACTGACGTTTATTTGCCTTACAAAATTAACCGTTTAAATTCTTCCATTAAGAAGTCAATATGAACCCCCAAAGGGAAAGAATAATTAAGAGAAGGATTCTTAACAAAAATAAAGCGCATAAAACGGCTACGATAACCGTGAAACCACAACAATAAAATAGATGCAAACCGCAAAAAAATGTAGACTTAATTGGGTAAATTCACAACTCTCATTCTAGTTTTCAAAACAACTTTGTCACTGGTTTAAAACGTTGCAGAAATTGTACCTTCTGACGAAGAAAACCCCAAGAACCACTGAGAACCGACCGGTCACAAAGGAAAAATCTGATCACTAAAATAAGATAAAGCCTCCAGATGATTTCTGATTTCTGTCTTGTATAGCATTAATTTCAGATTACCATTAACTCAATATTTTGCTTGAAAATGTGGGAATTATCAGGTGGACATTTAAATTTGAGGCAAACAGCTTGCAAGCTTAATTTTTTAAAAAATACACAGCATGATGTCAAAGAAAAGCAGAAAAAAAAAATCAACGTCTCTTTCATTTGGACTCGAGTTTTATTATCATTGTTAATTTGTCGCCAAAAGTTACAATACAGTAAAAACCCGCAACCAAAAACCTGGTTTTTAGGAACCTGTTAGGCTAAAATTTGCCAGTTAGGCCCGCTCTGTACAAGAACCTGTCTAGGACTTGACAAAGGTTCTTATTTTCTAAAATCGATTTTAAAAAAAATTAAAAAATTCAGCACACTAGGGCAAATAAGGTAAGTCTGCATTCAGGATTCTCTTGGGGGACATGGGTGCCTTATTACTCCAACTGCAATTGTAATGTTATGAGGTTTTCCCTGACGAATGAGCCAAATAATAGTCAATACTCTTAGGTACACTGCATTCTTTCTTCAGAAAGTAACAACCTATTTAAGTAGCTAAATAGCCTAAATTTGTGCTAATTACCCATTTATGTAAGAACTTGTTTAGGCTAACTTCAGAAAATGTAGGCACTTAGTTTCGGGTTTTTACTGTATGTCCGCAGGGGTACTCCTGTTTGGCAATAGTTTTATTGATCAAAGGTAACAGAAGATTGGCGGCTTTGGTCTAGACCTCTTTAGCTTGTATATTTTTATTTCTCAAAGAAGGTCATGTGATAATACTCTTAAGAACTGTACCTTTATCAAATTTTGTCTTATTCCGTGCATATGAGAATGATTTATGAAAAGACAAAGGGGCAAATTCCCCTGAGACCCTCACTGGGAAAACAAAATGACCTCAACCAGGTTGTGGTGTCCAGCGGTTTTAGCGAAAACAAGGGTTTGGGTTGGGTGTTCAGTCTCGCGGGCTCTTAAAACGTGGTCTTGGTCATTCTTATTGAGGGATTTCCGAAAAAAAATAAGGCCATTTGCGAGTTCCAAAAAAATCTCACTTTCAAAGCGAGGCTAAGTGCAAAACATTTGTTAATTGAAAAATGCGTTTTCTTCGCATGACGTACAGAAAGTCATTTTCATATCAATAGCTTTGCACCCTCGTTTTGAAACAGAGGCTTAACCGCGTATCCCCCAATAAGATCCCAGAAACTATTGCGGTACGCGTTTCGGCTCCAGTTCCCTTCTCGTTTCTTAAGTGGCGAATTGCACTATTGGAGTGGTTTTGACGCAGCCAGGTAATACAATGCCAACACAGTCTCACGCTCATAACAAGCCCCAACTGGCCAACAGAACGTTTTCATATGACGTCACGTGACTCAAGTCCGCTATATATGGTTGCGTTCGATTGGGAAATCAGGAATCGAACGCAAAATCCGAAAATGGATTTCACCTCCGAGAAATCCGTCCTCAGGGTGGATTTCAATTAAGAAATCCAAATCCGGATTTCATGGATTTCCTTTTTACCGTTCGATTGGGAAATCCGAAAAAGGATGTGCAAAACTATTCTCGCGAACAGCGGTCTTCTTTTTGCTAATTATACGTGCGCATGCAAGAAACCGCTGTTCTTAAGGACAGTTTTTCATTTCCCAATCGAACAGTAAAAAGGAAATCCAAAAACAGATATCCCAGCGTTTAAATCCGTTTTCGGAATTCGCGTTCGATTACAAATCCGAAATCCGGATTTTAAAATCTAAATCCAGATTTCCTAATCGAATGCACCCTTTGTGTCCCAGAACAATGAACCGATGGCCATTTTGGTGTACCAAACCATTCCTGTGGGAGATGAACATTTTTTCCATTTAAAACTTTCTTTTGTTCCAATAAATTTGCATAACTGATCGCCACGTGATTGAAAAGTGCTCGTGCCTTTTAGGGGAGCCCCCTTCAGAAATTTGGAGGGGCTTTTGCATCCAATCAGGGCACGGCAAATTTGAGAAAAGATTATTGTTATTGCAAAATGTCATTTATTTACACATAGTAGTGCCCAAATCTACATTTGAATTGTGCCAATCATCAGTAAGTAGAGGAAGAAAATTTTGTTTTAGAGCCAGAGTGAACAACAACTTGAAATCTGAACGACATAGGTATCTTCTACACGTAAACAGGCGAGTCAATCTAGTTTTATGACCTTCTCTCTAAACTTATGGCTTACTGTTACGGCAGTTCAAGACTCGCTCATTTGTTTTTAGAGTAAGGTGTCAACTTCCGGCCTAGCGTCAATTTTTCCACTTGGAAAAAGGATTGTGATGGTTATTAGCAGCAAATAACTGCAAAGATTTGTTGAGTAACGATTTTCGTTCCACAAAACGGCATTCGCTTCGATCAACGCGACCCAAAACTTAACCAGATCACCTTCAGTCACATAGAAGACCATCCCGTTGGATGTTATTTACTTCCCCTTTGGTGACGCCTTCACGTGTATACAGCTTTATAAAAGGAGCGTACAAGAACTGAAACTTGTTTACAGAGGGAAAAATGTAAGTATTAAAATACTACTATTTCGGCCGGCTTAACTTTCTGCCGAGTATATGTATTTTTCCCTACCTCGACCTGCCTTTGTCAATGAAAACCGTGTCTGCCTATTTCAATGATGTATTGTTAAGTTGTGTCTTGGGTCATGCATTAAGCTTGGAGTTCAGTTTGAAAAGGAATTTATATATCCTGCTGGCTCTTGTCATGATGATAGCCGGTGGACTGCATTTTTCGGACTGACTTCTATATTAGCTGGTCATACCTTTCTCCAATAAACGATTAGTATATGTTTACAATCAGGGATTTTTCCCTGCCTCGACCTGCCTTTGTCATTGAAAACCGTGTCTGCCTATTTCAATGATGTATTGTTAAGTTGTGTCTTAGGTCATGCATTAAGCTTGGAGTTCAGTTTGAAAAGGAATTTATCCTGCTGGCTCTTCTTGTCATGAAGATAGCCGGTCGGCTGCATTTTTCGGACTGACTTCTATACTAGCTGGTCATACCTTTCTCCAGTAAACGATTAGAATTTATTTCTGAGCTATTCACCGTGTCGGTGCCCGTTATAATTATATCAAGCACTTAATGCACCCGACTGCTTTAGGCTACGCTTTAAAGTGAAGGAATGCGTGGATACAGCTCTGTAGCCCCGGGCGGGGGGGGGGGGGGAATACTCCCAATAATGGCCTATACGGGGAAGCTCCACCCGACAGGGGTATCTTTTTCAGGCTTCAGGTACAGTCAAACCCCGTTAATTCCGAGCACTGAGGGGGCCATAGAAAGTGTCCGTATTAAGTGGGTTGGATTTAGAGGAAATGTAAGGACTTTCTTTCCTCAGGGACAAAGCAAACTGTCCATAATAATGAGGTGTAAAGCGGGGTCTGACTGTATATAAAAGGGTAGCGATTTCACTAGTTGAAGTATATAAGAAAGGGTAGGGAAATCTGGCATTGCGATCTGTAAAAAGGCCCACAATTAAAGGGCTAACAGATGCGTTTTTTGGCTGTAAAAAAGTCGAGAAAACGGTCTGGTTTTGTGATGTATTCATATTTCGAAGACAGTGCATTTACAGTAGTTAGGGATGCAAAGTTCTAAACCAGGTATGTGAGGGGGCTACCATTTGTCAATAGAAGGTATACGAAAGGGGCACCTTTTCGGTCAAAATTGGTATATAAAAGGGTAAGGGGTTGGACCTCGGGGTTGAGCCTCCTAGCGTAAAACTTTCGTGACTAGCTACCCCCGGGCTCTGTAGCCGTCAACACTATTTAGGGTCATTAAGAACAAAGCTTCAGAACAATAAAAATTACTAGACAACAGAATCACAATATTCCAATTAATTTTTCCAGTGTTGCCTGCATAGGCAAGTTAAAGCATGGGTTGAAAGGCTAAAAAAGACCCCCCACAGAGAATGCAAAGGTCCTTTTAATGACGCAGAAGAATCAAATCAAATAAAGGGTTTCACGGAGATATTATAAGATATATCTCACTAAAATAGTTTTGGAAAATTCATCCCAAGCATCACGTGATATTCCTTGGACCACGACGGCACAAAATCTGTTTTCTCAAACGGGGCAAGGCTGTTAAACTTCAGGCTGTTAAACTTCCCTCTTAAAAATGCGTGTCATCAAATTGTCAGCCAAACTGTCTGGATGGTCAATTAGCCTTGCTAGGTTGATAAAAGTATTTTGATTAAGAGTTATTAAAGTCTTTTATAAGTCACGTTACCTGTTTTTCTATATTTCGTAATCATTGTTCTACGTGGGCCTACATGCAGGGCTATTTCATAATATCCAGGCCATGGGTAAAACACTGGTGCCTAAGAATATTTGCTACTCTTTCATTTCCTTTCCCCCGTTTTAATTTGAACATTTTGACCATTAACGATCATTTGCAGGTCACGTGACTAATGTTTCAACAATGAATATGTAACATATTGTTAAGACTACCGAGCTTAAACTGTTTACCTAGTTTCATGACGACTGATCAAAACAATCTGTCGCCAAATTATGCAAATTACGAGGTGACCCATGCCTTAACATGCCTGAGTGATAATTTTCAAGAAAATCTCATTAGTTTATGCGATTGAAGGTTTCACCCTAGTTATCTGCTTGTTAGTAAGAAAGGATAGGACGCACTACTTGTAGTCTGATCCATGTCTTGTAATGTTCGCGTTGCAGCGAACAAAGGTAGTTCTTGGCCAGTGATATTGGCCTCAAGATGTGGATAGGTGAGGTCAGGGTAAAGGGAAAATGAAATCAATGGATAAATTGATCTTATTAGACATCGCACTGTACTTCAGCACCTCCTTCCGTTTAAAGGAGTTATGGCAAGTGTAAAAAAACAAAAGCATGCCTTATAGAACAAAAACTCGCTCCTGGACAGTATCTCTAATTCACCGTTTGCTCCTTGGGAACATTCCCAAATACCTTCTTAGACGATATTCGTATTCCCCGACGGCCCTGGGACGAGAGACTTCACAGCATGATTGCGAGGCTAAAGCGGGGAACTTTTTGGCAAGAACACAACAAACAAACATTAGTTAGTCGCGGCTGAATCGCTGCAAAACGATAGAAATCAGCAAAAAACTGCAAGGTTTAAAAGCTGAAACCTTACGGGTAAGCTAAAGGGATATCTGCTTCAAAAAACAAACTTGTGGGAAGAGCTGGTCGTACTAACAGCAAAAGTTAAAAAGCCACGAAGCCAAAAGAAGAAACAAGAAGTAATCAAGAAAATGGTCTATTGTGTCAAAATGTCAATACCCGAATCCATTTTATATAATTTTCTTCTTCTTCTTCTTCTTTTTCTCTTGTGTGTATCTGTAGTGTGGAGTTTAAACTGCTCAGTCTTATCGTCTGTACCAAACTCTGTGTTCAACTGCGTGCACGTTTTTGTACTCTCGCACCGTTGTTACCGAAGATAACGCTGTTTTTCTTAGTAATAATGAGCACATCTTACTGTTGTTGTTTGAAATAATGACCTCTCAAGTCTGTAAGCCCTTCGGAACTTTACAATGTTAAAAATTTTCTTTAAATTCGGCAAACTTAGCCGCAGTTTTCTCATATTTGTTTGTCCTCTTGGCGAGAAGGTCCCCGCATGAGCCTCACATTTCATGATGAAGGCCTACTCGTCCCAGGACTGTCGGACAATACGATTCAAGCAGTTGAACGTATCTGCCAAACCAACAGTGGTGCAGCAGTTTTTGAAATGCATCATAATGACTTCTTTGCAAAAATGTGTCATTGTGGTGTTGAATTCTAGGTTTGTGGAGGTGACAGAGAACTAAAACAATCAGAAAAACAAGGCTGCAAAACTGCAAAAACTCTTGTTATAAAGTCATCGACGCATTGATGTTTGGGGAAGTTTTTGACCGTCATGATGGTTTGTATTAATTCCTATTATAGACAAACCTCTACACAGAGTGTATTTATCTACAAGGACAATGGTCGTTATGGAGAGGGGACCGATCAGAGATCGAGTTATATGATGAAATGTCTAATTATAATGTTGCGTTTCTCTGAGTGATTCGACCCATGTAAACTTAAAGCTACAGTAAAACGGACAACGAAGACGTTGCGCATTTTACCACCCACATTTAAACCTGTCTCGCAACAAATCAGGTTGTTGCAAGTTGCATTCATATTGGATTCTGATTGGAAAAATTTACGCGGAAGTCGCGCTATACGTGGGAGTTACGTCACTTACTGCAAAACAAGTTTGCCTTGGGCCAGTAAAACGCGCGCAACTTGTACAGATTTTCTGCAAAAAGTAGAACAGCTCTCTACTTTCGGCAGCAACTTTCCGCAACCTGCAACAAGCTGATTTTTTGTAAGACAGATTTGATTCGTGGGTGGTAAAACGCGCAACATCGCTATAGAGTGTTTTCACATGACGTCACGGCGGCCATATTGGTGTCACAAACCAATCCTGTGGACGTTGAACTCTGTTCTAATGCAAACGATTTCTTTTGTTCCAATAAATTTGCATAGATGCTGGCCACGTGAGTGAAAAAGCTCTATTCAATTCGTTTTGCAGCAAAACAAATCCCTCGTTTTCCCTGCCCGTTGTACTGTTCCTTAATAAAATCCGGAATCCGGAACCGGAAACGTTTTTGCTTGTGGCTTTGGGATCCGAAATTCCGCATTAAGAATCCGGAATCGTGCTAAACTGGATTGAAATCCTACGGAGTATTATAGAAAGTTTGAACAATTAGTGCCCCCTTTTAAACATCACTTTTTGAAACTTGAAAGGATCATTATCCCTAAAAAAGTTAAAAAGTCATTACTATCTTTGATCCATCTGAATTACTTTCATAAACTATTTTTACTTTCCAGAGTAGGGAAGACCTCCTTAACTTTTTGATGCTTTGATTATCTGAGACAAGTGTAGTCGAAACGATGGGTGACCAAGAAAACAACACAGGTATTTGGAACCTTCTTCAGCTTTCAGCAGACAATACTTTTGAGCTTCCATATATAGATTTAGAGTGAAGATAATATTGTGTAATGCTTGCTAAGCTGCAACGGCAACAAAAAACGGCAAAAAAAATATAGGTTTAATTAGCCAAAAAACAACCTTGCACTTGTAGTACACTTTTTTGTACATTTCTTTGCCGCTGTTTTGCACGACTACAACGGGAAACTTCAAGAAACTTCCTAGTTGCACGTACGCGTTCCTGTTCGCTTTTTGTTTTTTGTCTTTTTACTGCCGCTCATTTTCACCTTGGTGGCCACTGGCATTTTTCATTTTCTCACGGCCGCTAGAAACTTTTCATGTGTTTCTTCCAGCAAAATTGGTCTCCTTTGTTTTTCATCTCTGGCTTTAGTTCTTTCTCTGTCATCCACGTTAACGTAGACATTAATATTTAGTCGAAAGAAAGACTCGACTTTGTTGTTGTTATTTTTTCCCTCTAAAAGTCCGGGTGGATGGGGTGGCCATGCGATTTACCGCTGAAACGCGCGGATGCTTGAAATGCGAAATTTTACCCCGGCGGTGAAAGAACGATTTTCTCAGGACCAAAATTTCTTACCCATGGTTCTCTACTGCGCGCAGTTCGCGCGCATGAGAGCTCCGCTATAATCTTCATTAGCCTGGGAACAGGCTCAGCATTGGAGGAGAAAGAGAAAAAGATAGGATTGCGCCAAAAAAAAAATTGGCGAGCGGTAGTTTGAGGATGGGAAAGGGTAGCGCAGCTCGTTCCCTCTCCCCAGACCACCGCCAGTTTTCCTATTTCACCCTTTTTTTGCCCTTTTTCCCCACTGTGGAGCATGATCCCAGGCTAAATCTTAATAAATTGTCAAATTTTTCAATAACTATTGAGTCAGGTTTTTAAAATAAGTTTATAGCAGTTTCCCAGCCAGTGTTTCACGCCCTTTGACAGCAACCCAATCTGTCTCAGTTCTAAGACGTAATCTGGTACCCAGATTTTACTCTGTCTTACGCCTTTCCCTCGGCCGTGGAAATCTTGGTACGAGGTTGCCGAGGAGGTTAAGAAATTTTTTTCAGTTTCGTCCTTGTCTTTCTAACTGACTCACTGGGCCGTTAAATTTTAAGCAGATGCAATCAGGAGCCGATCAGCTCCAGGTACGAGAGAACCTGTTCCACATGAGCCGATTCAAGAAACTGCTCCAGGTATTATGTTGTTATTTGCATGTTCTTGGTAAGGATTCGAAGGTTTTAACGATACATGTGTTAAAACGCTGACAGGAAAACCGACTTTTTAAGATAAGGTGCATCCTAAAGCTGATTTTTTTTCAGTAGTTTGTAAGATGATCTTTGAAGATAGCCAAAAGTATTTATATTTCCCAGCTATTTGCTCGTGAAAATGCATTTATATAGAGCCATAAACCACTAACTCTATTTGATTTTTAAAAAGTACATTTATTTATTCAATACAATTCAGGCTAATAATAAAAATTATAAATCAATAGAATTCGTAAACAGACCAGTCTTAAGGTTAGTTTTAAATACGGTAACTGCCGATGATAGCCTGATGTCCAATGGTAACTTATTCGACAATTTTGGAGCAGCAACGGAGTATGCCCTATCACCATAGGTTTTTAATTTAGCTATGGGCTTATCAAGCGAATGCTTGTTTGAAAATCGTAATACGCGGCCCGAGTTTTTATACTTCAGCAGATCTTTGATGTACCTAGGTGCTTGAATGTTTAGAGCCTTATAATTCTGTTCCAATATTTAAAAAATAATTCTATAGCGCACAGGGAGTCAGTGTAAATGCCTACGAATCGATGTAATATGATCATGCTTTCTCAACGCGATAAAAAGGCGATTACTGGTGACTGGTCCCGAGAGAAAAAGTTAATTTTGTTTCCCGACAATCTGCCGAGGGAAACATTCAGATTAGGGGAAAACAAAATTAACTGTTTTCCTGGGGACCAGTCTTTAATCGATTTGTTGTATAGCCCACGAAGAAAAAACATTTTCGTGTACAAATTTCTGAAAATAAATCTCGCGAGCGGTCAGCATTCGCGGGTAACAGTGAACTGTTACCCTCTGACGTTATAGATTTTTCAATGTTGCCAGCTCAGAGATTTTGGCAGGAAACAGTTTCATTCGTTAGATGTCATGTGACATCGAAGTAACCAATGAGA
>BOPM01000673.1:137366-147366 GCA_022179025.1 Porites australiensis | reverse complement strand
TTCTCTGGGAATCAAAGAAGTGTTCAACTGTTGCTGTACACCTGGCCTGTGCGATGAGGCCAGTCAACGAGCCAAAGCCTATCTTGAGGAAGCTGACAGAATTCAGAATGACCTGGAAATCACCTCTGGTAATAGCAGGGCTCAGTGTCTCGCAAAACTTGGCCGATGTCTCGCACAACAACGCGATCCCCAGGGAAAGGCCAAGATAGAAGAAGCCATTCGCATTCGATCAAACGACCACAGTGATGAGGACATATGCAGGGTCATGCTTGGAGCCACGTACAACGATATGGCAGGTGAGTTTGGTGGCTGTGGACCTAAGCTCTCGCGGACAGGATGGCTTCTTCTGATGCATTTCTGTCTGCTTTCCTGGTCAATCCTCATGATAATATTACATTCCAAGACAGCTGTTCAAAACATTCCTAATGACTTGCCAGCACAGCACGTTTAAAAACAATGATGATTTTCATTCTTTCACACGAGAAACGAAACGAAGTTTAATGCAAGGAGTCCAACAACGTCTCATAATTATCGTTCTCATGTTCTGTACGATTCTTTTTATGATCAGGATATATTTATTTCTGTCGTACCACTCAACATCGGCCATCTTGGCGACGGATGTATGTCCAAGGGGGGTTGAGGATAGGTTTACCTCCGTCGCAAAAACGGCCGATGTCGAGAGTTGTCTGACGAAAGAAATAAACTAAGGCAAGGGAAATTTTTCTACATTTGTCTACATTGTTCGCATTGCGACCAATGGGAGTTGGAAAGTAATTTAGCGGCCACTTCCACGTACTTCCGTTGAGATTTCCATTGTCAACTGGTGGTCCCTAAGAGGTCTGAACTACGGTAGTAATCCATCACAATTGTTTTTGTTTAATTATTTTCCTCTTATAACCATCGTTCGTCTTTTATTGAAGAGCTAGCTAGAGCGAGCTAGTGTTTTAAGTTGGCACGACAAATATTCCAATAGATTGTCAAGTCAAACATTTTAAAAGGCACCAAACTTTTCGGGGTCTGACTTTTTATTCTTTTCTTTTTGTAGTGGCTCTCTCACTGGAGGAAGATCATCGTCAAGCCATTAAAATAAGAGAAGAAGAGACGCTACCGATTTACAATGAAAAACTGGGTGAACATCCCTTTACTGCCACTATCTATAACAACATTTCAAACAACTTTTGTGCTCTGGGTGAATTCGACCAAGCCAAACCATATTCTGAGATCGCCTTGGAGATTCGACGCAAACTGCTGAATGAGCATATGGACACTGCAAAGTCGTTATTCGACCTTGGGATGGTGCATAAGGAGAGGGGGGATTTCCAGCAGGCAATTACCTACCTTCCTCTCCAGTTCAGCGGCAATCTCTCGCGCATGAACAAAGCAAGAACATGCAGGAGAAGGTGCTGGAGGACAATCTTAAGGATCTTCAACGGTAAAATTACTTAGAAATCTCTGAAACCTCAAGTAATTTAATACCATTTGACCTCAAAAGCAGGAAGTTGTTTGTTTGAAAACTCAAATAATAAGGCTTTTTTTCGGTTAACTCTTCCAGAAAGAATAGATATTTTCAGACGTAATCCTTTTTTTCTATTTTATACGTGAAACTTGACGCCTGTCGCAGTCTATTGTGGCAATGGGCCCTTTGCAGAATACGCTGGTCACATGGTTCAAAAAACACCTTGTAGGATGCGAAACAACGCAGAGGGGTAAGAAAAACAAAGAGATGACATCATTCAAAAAACTAATGTCCTTTCTTTTCAATGTCTCACTGCTTCGTTGCCATCCAGCAAGGTGCTGTTTTTTGTAACATGTGACCGTATTCTACAAAGGGCCCATTATCATCTGAGAAAACCACATACATGCACAGTAGACACAATATTAGGATCATTTCATTACGACTGCTTGAAAACAGTTCTTGTGTTGTACACCTGTGTAGTAACTGTGTCGTTTGCTATGTACCGAGTTTAAACTTCTTTTAGGCGGCAAACTTCAAGAAAGAGAGAGTAGTATAGTGCTTCTTTTTCAGTGATCAGGTCAGTGTAATAAAGACCAAAACCTCAATATCAGAAAAAAAAGTCGTAATCAACTTGTGTGATTTTTTTACTCAATTGTCCGTTTCATTCTTGTGAACAATTAGTTGTTACGTATGATTTTTTCCTTTTGACCATAATTACACATGTAGGAGGGTCAAATGAGGTGAAAACGGAACCTATGCAACATTTGCTACCCTTCCTTAACAACACCGTGACCAACCCCATAGAAATCCCAGAGGACCCTTTTTAGCGCCAGAGCACTGTGTTCAAATTTACTTTAACCAATAGGAGATAAAGTACATCTCACCTTCCAATATTAGAGCCCACCCTCCCCAGTCACACAGTTAACTCCAGTTCTCTCCCGCCCTCCCATCCCTGACATTTAATGGGCCTCTCCACGTGCTTTGCGAGGTTCTGCGATAAAGAACTTGTCCATATGATTTGGGACGTATGGGACAAGCATGGAAATGTCAATCAAACTTGTAACTACACAGGATCATAGGAAAAGAAGTTAAATATCCACCGTGAATTTATATTATCGTTTAAACTTTCCTCTCTTCTTTTATTCTCTTTAACGCAGGACTATAAAAGAACTTGAAGACATTCGAAAGCGCCTGAATGGAGCGTAAGCTCCTCAGCCTCCGAACGTGGACTACTTATTGGTTGAAGTCATAACGCATGGTCGCTAGCTAGGCCTTATTCACTTTTCTCCATGTACCCGGCGTCTCTTCGTCTCCAATACGCTGCGGAAATGGTTGACCGTAAAGGCCTGAGAACTAGGCAAGTACCGAAGGATGAACAACAAACTGGCAGAAAAATAAGCAGTTAGATTAATAGCCAGCGATACACAGGACCAGGGGTACCAGTTTTTTTGGTGTGTTTTTTCTTTTGTGGTACGTAAAGTAAGAGATACAGCCGTGCGAAAGCTGATGCGCAGTCGACTCAGGAAAAGATAGGAGGGGCGAGGGAAAAGGCAGGTTTTCCTCTCTCTCTCCCTTGCCCCTCCACCATTTCATTTTCGATCTTTTTTATGACTACGGTACCGAGAAATATTGATTTTTTTTTTTAACAGCATTTGAAGCATCAAAATACGAAAATCAAACGATTACCATTTTTTTTTTCACGAGGAAAATGCTTTTTGTAATCTTCACGTAAACCTCTGGAAACATAGCCTGCACCGCAGACGAAACTAACTGCTGGTCAAGTCCGACTGCGAAACAGCGCCGAAATCCTTGTTGTGGGCCTCACCTGTGTACCAAGATTTGAGTACGCGCCATGCCAATGTCGATTTGCCAAACAAGATGAAAGGAAATTCGAAACGCTCTTCCGGTAGGATGTTGAGTCCTTTGGGGCCCAGAACAAGGACATCAGCGATTCTTCGCAGACGTTACTAACCGATGTTAAAATACGTCTGTGACGAAGGCTACTGGTAACATGAAAATGAAATAACCTAAGGCCCAGTTCAAACGTCGTGCTTCTGCCGTGCCGAACTTAATTGTAATTTGGTTCGACTGTAGCACGGCAGGAAAACAACTTTGATTCAGACGTCGTGCCAGGGTCGAACCAAATTCACAATTTAATGATGCCTCGTAACAATTCTTCTCCCAACTCCCCGTGGGAACGCAATCGCGCCAAAATACAGTAATATAATTTACGAATTTTGTTTAGCGCGGCAGAAGCACGACGTTTGAGTCGCTGCCGTGCCAGAGCCGTGTAGCACGGCAGCGCTTGTCGAACTTAATTGCTGTAATTGCTTCACGAACTTAATTCAAAAGTTTGATTCAGACGCCGTGCTTCTGCTGTGCTTTTGTCGAACTTAATTCCTGAATTTAGTTCGGCACGGCAGAAGCACGACGTCTGAACTTAAGTATACCAAGCACAAATAGTTTTCCTGATTTTTTTTCATAACCGTGGCAGCCCTAGTTAAGTTACCCACTGATCATGTCTCGCGGCAAAAGCCACATTTTTTTTAGTTTTCGCCAGTGTTGTATATTCAAATGAAGATATAATCGTCGCAATGGTAATTGCAATTTAAGTAATTGCACATTAACCCGAAAAAAATTTCGGGACTTCAACGGGATTCGAACCCATGACCTCTGCGTTAGCGCTGCAGTGCTCTACCAATTGAGCTATGAAGACCCATACGTTGGGAACAGGCCAATTTGTTGAATGAAAACATAGAATGAAGATGATATGAACTGCAGAAATACAAATTTAAATGAAGATATGATCGTCAAGTGGTAAGTATATCATTATCATCATCCTTTGCGTCGAGGGCCGCAAAGGGCAGGTGTTATACTGATAGTGTATATAGGTTCCTGGAATTGTATATACGCATTGATAAAACTCAGTGCAAACGTTTACTTTTGACACAGTTCAACCGCTCTAACAAATACAAATACAATGTTTTATTCACATTTCCAAACGCTACAAGCACACTTATATTTTGATACAGGATTTAGGAACAAGTTAGATAACCAGGCAGGCAAAGTATGAGTTTCCGTGAATAAGTTGGAGAGAAATGCCCAGCTATAGTATTATTACAGCAAGATTTTCGAGTAAGGAGCTAGTAAGGGACTGTTGACATGCCATTTTTAATTCCTTCTCGAACCTTGTCTACTTAGGCATCACACGGACCGAAATTTTCGCACGTAAACCCAACGAAAAGTTGTTCCTCCTTCTAGGACCTCCCTCCCTCCATGTAAACAGCCCCTTATACACTATTCTATGAAAGTTACCCATTCAGTGTAAACAACGGCACACATACAAGAATAATACGGACACTACTGTAATGAGGACACTTTACTTGTGGGTCCACATTTGTTAAGAAAATGATTATGTTGATTTACCCGACTTAATCGACTTAATAACAAAAATTTCCTCGAAAACTCGGCTTTTTATATTTGCAATATACATGATTGTAAACTTAATGGAATTGAATCTATTTTCATTGATTGATTTAACATTTTTTACTCTTTTTCTCTAGCCTTGCTTGTGAGCTATTTGTACATATATATATAACAGACGACTGTAACCCTGCTCGCCTCGACTATAGCTAATCTGCTAACCGCGGGCAGTTGAAACTGTACCAGGGGAAGAAAAAATTTAGGTGAGAACGTTCTGCTGGGGCCTTGGAACATCAGACGTACGAATTCAATGTACACCCGAGGTAGATCGTAAGTGAAAAGGCTGTTTTGATTTCAGTAATTAAAATATTACAACGTCTGTTTTGTTCTCGCATATACAAAAACTACCTAATGAATGAGCACATGTTGGGCGCAAATGGCCCTATCATAGGATAAAAGAGGTCACAACTGGAACCCCATCACAGACTTAACCTGCATGCAGACATGTCCTATTTTCTTTGTTGCTGCACGCGTGCATTTCCGTTATTTCTCGCAAAAAAGGGAAATTAATTTTGAGGTTTAGGGTACATTTCCTTTGAAAGCATTTTTTGATCTAGTTACGTTGAAGTGTGAACATAAAATATGTTTTTAACTTCCTACTTCTGCTGCTGTTGTAATGTAGAGCACTCGCTTTGAATAGTAAAGTTCACAGACCCTGTCATACTTGTACTGTAACAGGACTGTAAGCAGTCCCTTTTCAGCATGTCAAGTCGAGGCTGGCAAGACTCGATAAGTATGTTCACTGTGTCATGAATTGTAGGGTGTGGGTTTACCTGCTGGTAAAGCACTAACACAAGACGTCTGTAACCTTAAATCAACACTAAAAGCTTACTAATCTGAGAGGCCGTCAACTTTAACTACAATTTTAAGAACTACTACTACATCTAGTTTATTTCAATACCGGAGCACATTCGTTGTATGTTAGTAACTTTTTCGGTGGGATTAATTACGTGCGTACTAACTAAGTAGGTAACAAACTTAGCCAAGTGTTTGAATAAAAGTATCAGACGTGTACCTGCAGTCAGTATTATTTGAAAACACACTCTCTGCCTTTTTCAAACACATGATAAGTCTTCCGTCGGTGAAACGGCAGAGATGAGCACATGGCCACTTTTCCTGCCATTCTAAATGACTTAATTTGCCGTTTATCATTTTCAAAGTCAAGGACTCGGCACTTTTCATGCGCTCAGCCAATGAGAAAGTATAGATTAATTTTAAACACTCTTTCTTTTGGGATTTTAGGGACTGTTTAAGAAACGACTACGGCGACGGCAACGAGAACGACAAAAAAGCAATAGGTCTTATTAGGAAAACAACAACTTTGCACGTGCATTGCGCGTTTTGTAAATTTTCTTTTCAATCGTTGCACGACTACGACGTGAAACTGCCTAATTTCTCCTAATTTTACGTTTCATGGAGAACGTGAACACAGGACAACGATTTTCTTTTTCTTCATCTAAACTTAAACACAGACCTTTAGAACTCAACTCCGGAAAAATTCGCAAACATTTAAGTGACAAATTGAACAACATGGAGCAAGAACGATAAAGTTTGAAACAGCCCGAATGCTTTTTTTAAGTGAGATTCTTGTTGCCGTTGCCTTCGTCGTTGCTCGAGGTCCTCATTATACATCGCTTCTGGAACGCTCATTTACCGAGGATATCGTCAATGAAAAAGCTTTACTGGGTGCTTTTTGTCAGATCGATTCCTTTACGACCGAATGTTTCCAAATACGTCAGAAGTGTCTCAAATGGTTTTCTCTAAGCTTTAGAAGCCGTTAGGGTTAGTTTGAAGCTGTCCAAAAAACTATTAATCGGTTCGGATGTCTTAAGCGAACTTTGGTCGTATTGAAAGTTTTTACTTTAGCTGGGGCACCCAATGGCTTTTTTCTGTAAAATAACTGTTCGAAGGAGCAAATATTGCCTAAAAATTTCTAAAGCTCGAGAAGAGCTAAAATTGTCTGGATAACTGTACCGTTCATCTCAGATATTCGGAGTTTTTCTACTAACTTAGCTACAATTTTCGAGGGTTGTGTTTTTCACATTTTACTAACCAAGATATTGCGTTCATCGTTAAAAAAGGTCCCCTGAAAATATCGGTATAAAATCTAAACGTCTCTAGTCTTCTGAGGAAAATACGGCTACTCCACATCCTCAAACTTTCGGCCGCTCCTATCAGGCCGGGTAGCTAACAGATTCGAATGAAACGAGAAAGGCACCTAAAATTTTCGAGGGGATCAAAGTTCCCTTAAGACATACGAACAGATAAGTAGTTTTTCGGACAGTTCCAAATTGACCAAACAGACTTAATGCGCGGAGAAAACCATTTCGAGACACTTCTGAAACATTCGGTCATTGCGTGCCCCTGGTTTTAGGTGGCCTTTTCGTCTCATCCGAAACCCTGATGGGTCCGGTCGAACGTTCGAGGATATGGAATAGCCGTACGTTCATTAGAAAATTCTAGGGAACGTTCTGTCTTTTTATAACCAAAAGTTAGTAGAAAAACTCCGAATATCTTAGGGTGTGTTCCAAGCAGGTTCAATTCAGTGATCCCAGATCACTCAGATCTTAGCACATCAAAGGAACCGACGAATCCACCATGGGAAAGGATTCATCCATCGGTTCATTTAAAGTTGGTTGCATATAATGATCCAAATGATCTCCGAGCACAAATCCTAATCTGGATAATCTCAAAGGAACACACCCTTAGACTAATGGAATTAACGGTTTATCCAGAAATATTTTAGCCTTTCTCGAGCTTTAGAGAGATTTCTAGGCGATATTTTGTCCTTCGGACAATTATTTTACGGAGTAAAGCCGTTAGGTGCCCTTGAAATGGGTAAATATAAATTGTGCTAGCTTGTACTGACGATTGTATTTCATTCACCTGCTTCTTGTTGTTGTAATTGCATTTGTTCACCATTTTCTCCTTCATCATCTTCAGTTTCTGTTTTTGGATCTAACTCCACGTATCTAAACGCTAATGTTGCAAAAACCACCAAAATGTTTTGAACTAAAGTGGTAATAAGGCTTTCACTAAGGAAGGACTGTCCAACTACAAAGAGTACAAAAATTAACAGTAGAAATGCAAAGAAACTTCCTACGTCAAGGAAAAAAGTTATTACAAATTTACGATCACATTCTAAAGAAGGGAAATTTGTGTGGAAGTCATGAAAAAGGAAACAAAAAACAGCAGAAACAGAAAGTACAGCTGCTAAAACTGAAATACCCCAAAATGGTTCTGTTATAATACCAAGCAATATCCACAGTAAGTGATGGGACGCCATGAATACTGCTGGGTAAAGTATGAAACAAGAAATGATATTTGTGCTGGTCTTTTTCCCATTACCTTTGGTTAAGGACCAATCAAAACGTTTTAAAATACATTGTGTGTTTGTTCTTCTCATCCTGCGGCGTTTATGTATACACCAACAAGCCCGACGAAAAAGCACAAGTATCACAAAGGCAAAGAATGTGCACGAATAAACGTCACGCTGAGAAACCAAGGCAAAAAAATGTAAGCCAAATCCTAAAGCAAAAACAAATAAAGATAAAAACATTACTGTTGCAACTTTGCTGTCATTCTTTGGAGTTTCTTTCCATTTCCTCAACTTCGTAATAAGCCACTGAGAAGCCAACTGGCCAACAAATAAACTAATAAAGAGAATGCTCCAGCACACACCATGAAACAGCTTCTTCGGTCCATCAAAATGTTGTGCCTTTTCATCGCCCACAATAACACACTCTACTGTGTTCAGACTTGGGTCAGGAAGATGTGGTAATACTGCTATGTCCTGCAACTAAATTTCAGAGCAAGAGCATGCTATTGATATCCACAAATGTTGTCTAAAATCACAAGGAAGGGGACATTGCACACTGATTGCAGTCACAGTATTATGCTTGAAGACAATCTAAGCGTGGTATTTTTTTTTACTTTAACTCTGTGGGAAACAGAATTACACCACAGTTTTAACTGAAAGGTTGAAAATTGACACCTACTAATGAATCCCAAAGTAGTGATGCCCACTGCAAAAATATTTAGGACACGACTTCCGGTGAGCAATATTTGAAATAATCATCTCCCTCAAATAATTGCCCCCGGCTATTACTTGAGGAAAGATGGTAAATGGCCAAAGTATCACAGGCACAGCATTTTCCACATTTGCCTCCAGAGGTTTTGCCAAAAAGTGCTGTTTAAAGCTAGTCCAGCAATCTTCTGATCACCCTCCAAGCAAAACAGGAGAAAACTGCCCAAAAAGTTGTTTGTAAGTCAAACAGTGCTTAATTTGTTCTTGGTGCTGTGTTTATATTTGCAATAAGTGATCAGGCATGCGCAATCCTTGTATTATCCTTTTTCTTTCCTCCCGTTTTTCTCTTTTCCATTTTTGGTGAGCTTTTCCTTATCTCTCTTTCTGTAGGTTTGGCATTCATGAAAATGCCAAGCATCAGCAAAAAAAGAAAAAAGAAAGATGGCTGTTTTGCGTCTTCTTCCTGCTTGTTTGACTGAAATCACATATATTTGGGTATGTTTTGGAAGCCCTCTTTCCCTACACAAGTTGTATCTGTGCTGTTGGGTTCAGTCTCCTGCCTATTATACTGTATCTTGTGATTTTAGAATCAATGATCTAGAACAGGGTTCCACTTTTTTGGGGGGCGGGGGGGAGTAGGGGCAGGGGAAAGGAACTGTCATGCATTGGTTTGGTTATAATCAGACCGGTATGTGTTAAGTTCTCCAGCATTTAAGTTCAGAATAGGGTATATAAATCAGAGGTCTTACTTTAGAATTGGCTATTACCTATGGACATTAATAAGTAGTACAATTTATGAAGAGTTTGTGACTTCACAGTTATTCTTGGATATGGTAGAGGTTTTTGCTGCCCTGTCTAAGAAAAGGCTCCCAAGAGGTAGCTGAACATAGTCTGGTCATAGTCCCTCTAGCCTTCATGGCAGTCATTTTAACCCTTGGACGTACAAGGGTGCGGGGTGGGGGGGGGGGGGGGGGGGATTTTATGGGTTTTTCATCGGCCCCTGACCATTTTCAGTAGCTGTTTGCTTTTCCCCC
>BOPM01000673.1:109672-122945 GCA_022179025.1 Porites australiensis | reverse complement strand
ATGAAAAAAAGAAAAATGCAAACAGCTGGAAAATGCAGAATACATACAAGCTAAGAAAATAAACATGCATATAAAGCAAACCAAAAAAAAAATAAAATAAAATAAACGTACAAAGGAGAAACTCTAATCCTCCCACTCTTCCCCTTAACTGTTCTTGTTGTCCATCCCAAATTGCTTTGGGTCTGGTTCATATTTATGGATATGAATTGATTTTAGTAAAAATGTTATCTACGGGCAAACAGGAATGAAGCCACACCATTGCAGTTTTTATTAAAGCAAATGACTAGCAGTAACAAGGAGATGACCCACTTGAAGTATTAAAAATATTAACAAAAGGACAATGTTTAATAATATTCCTTAGGGCCCTGAAAGTAGCTGGGATATATTTCCTGAAATAGCAAGTTTTTGCTAAGTGATTTATAGCTTGGCCACTTCGTACTTTCTGGTCCTGATAAATTCTTTGAAACTGCCACAGCAGCAAGTTCAGTTAGTTCTTCTCTGTTCACATGTAAAAAAGGAAAAAAATTGCATAAATTGACCTTATGTAAACAGAAACGTAAGCTTACTATTCCTACCAACATAACAGGCCAGGGCAAATTTTTGTCCGGGCAAGGTAGCTAGTTTATAACTGCAATTTAACTTTTGTTGATACACAGACTCGATTGGCTAGCTACCTGTTTGCGAGAGTGCCATAAAAAAGTCGAAGTTGCGTGATGAGTTGGGATGAGACAGTGCTAGTGGAACCCGCAATATGTAAAGTTTAATTTGATAGGCAAAAAGCAAACGTTCATTAAAAACGGCAATGAGCATGTCCAGTCTGTATATACTTTTAGTACAAAGAAAATAGAAGTCATTAACAAAACTTTTCCGAAGTGGTCGGTAAACACTGGACGGCAGTTAAAACAAGTAACCCCGGCATAAAATTTCAGGACAAACAGTACGCTCTAAAAAAATACTCTAAGCTTCTGTAAAATGTTTAGTTATTAGCCCTGAAATGATTCTTTTGGAGGAGGAAATAATTGTTTCTGCAAATAAATAGCTAAAATGGACATCCCGAAAGAACAGAGTACAACATTCTTTCCAGTTTTCATCTCAAAATTGTGGATTCATAGCAACAACGTTTACTGAACTTGACTCGGCATTAATTGAAAATTACTTACCATCATGTACGACACTCAGAAAACCTTTAAAAAAAATCTTACCAATTTCTCAAGTACGCACGTGCGTATTTGCGTAAAGGACGCTACGCCCGTTCCTTATCTATAGGCTAGATGCTTACATCTTGAAGGCCATGATGCCCAGGGCCATGAAAATGCCTATAAATAGTATCGTCGCTTTCCCTATTTGCAATGAACATCCTAGAATGTGCTTTGAGGCGGCTTTTATGGTGCGAAAGTCAGGCTGAAAGATGGCTTATCAGACCCAGCAGTGATTCGCCGTGGTACCAGACGTGGTTGCTCGGTTTCCCCTATAATCTTTAACATATATGGTGAAGCCATGTTGAGGGATGCTTTAAGCAGTGTGAATGAGGGTATTCGAGTGGGAGGTCATCTCATTTAGACAGTGCGCTTGCGGATGATCTAGCAACCTTAACCAGTTCAGTTAAAGTCTGCAACTTATGATGGATAAAATGCAGGAAATCGCGGGTGAATATGGTATGAATCAAGATAAATGTTACGAAGACCAAGGTAATCAAAATCAGTAAGAGGCCTGGTGAGGAATTCACGATCTTTGTTGAGGGTAAACAATTAAGTCAAGAATCGCACTTTCACTAACTTGGGAGCCTTATTACACAGGACGGATCCTGTGAGAAAGATATTAGATCGAGAATAGCCCGAGAAAAGAACGCATTTACTAAGAGGAGAGAACTGCTGACAAAGGCCTCAGCCTTTGTCTGAAGAAGAGAAGAGTACTCTTCTGTATGGAGCCGAATCATGGACCTTGGAGAAAGAGGACGTGCGAAGGCTGGAGAGCTGTGAGATGTGAGCGGGTGGTAATGTTTGGGTGGTCTGCCCTTGGACTTCGGTCTCTCTAGTGAAACAGCACGGAATTTGTTGGTGTCATTAACAGACGCTTCAGATAACAATCGTAGATTCTCGGACTTATTCATAACCACTACACCCGATCCTTTGTCGGGTTTCGTTATGACGATATCACTCCTTCGCTTAAGCTGTTCGATTGCAGCCAAGAGTGTCTTGGAAGGTTTTGGGCCTCTACGTTGGAGGTAGTTGAGGGCTACAGAGCGTAAGGTAGCAGCAGCAAGTTCTATGGAGTTATCACTGTTGAGGTGCAGTTCGAGGTTCCAATAGGCTCTCTCAAAGCTTGCCTTAACTTCAATGCTAGACACATGCTGCGGGATGGCGAACTTTAAGCCTCGACATAGAACCAATTTCTGGAAGAAACTGAGTTCATACGAGGATATAGTTAAAATATGTTCGTCCACATCAGCTTCCCTGTTAAGAAGCCTCGAGATCTTCCGAGTGTGTACAGGCATCACTTCCTGGTAGTACTTCTTTCTAAGGTTCACCATGGTGCGAAGAATGCAGACGTAACGAGACAGGCTACAAGTTTGCCGAATTTCATCGTAGATAGCATTGATCTCACATTTGAGAACTTCACTCTGTTTGATCTTGACTTTGAGCTGTTCTGAAAGAGCGTTTTTGCTGTAGGCCTCTGAGGACTCTTTCCACTTCGATTTCCTGTCCTTGTCGACTTGGGCGAACGTCTAAGAAACTCATTTGAACTATCCCAGTTAATTTGTTTCTTGCTATAATGTTCAAGTCTTCTGAGAAAGTGTAGCTGATCATCGCGTTTCAAAATTCTAATTATTAACGATTTTGAAAAACATAAACATGTGAAAAGTAACGATATAATGTTCCGACGTTTCGGAGACATCATGACTCCATTATCAAAGAATAAAAATGCGAGTTCAAAAGGAGTTAAAGTGCTCTAAATTTGCATGAATGAAAACAGCTAAACAAAGACCTTAATAGCACGAATTAAATCCGTTTGCACGTTCAAAGGCGGTCTTATGGGTTTTTGGTAATCCATACAAGTGTGCTAATCTGGAGCCTGACGGAGAAACGGAATCAGGAATGTCCTTAGAAAGGATTCTGTGAACGGTGGATTGAAGGATCTTTTCTTTTTGTAAAAGCGGGTAGTAATGTTTGGGTGGTCTGCCCTTGTCCTCAACATGGTTTTATTTTTCGGAGGAGTGTGAGCACCAGAAGTCTCTGTTTTCACGTTTAAAGTGCCCTCAACACCTTATCAACTCCACTATTAGCACTTTTGTCAGCTTGAGGGTTGCTGACCCGCAGCCATCGCAGGGCTCGGCGGAAATGACGAGTTGTATGTGACGTGACTCGAGTAGTTATACCCTTTAAGGAACAGGATTCGGCAAACCTTGTTAATACTGAGTTGAAAGACCGAAGTCATAAGTTCCATACCACAATCCAACCCGTATTTCTGAGTGAAGAAAATTGGCTAGGACCTCCTCGAATGTGAGACGAAACCACAAGTGGTTAATCAACAGTGCGTAGTGTACCAGTTTCATTGTAACCTGTATGATACAGGTAGCTATGTTGGTTATACGCGTGGGCACCTTTTTACACCCGTAGATGGCCACAAAGTAAATCAACTTCCGTGCGCAAACACTATGATAAAGACCACGCGCGTACCGTCCCTGAGGACCTTCTCAGCTGCTTTCGAGTTCTAAAAAAATGCAAGAACAAATTTGACTGCTTTGTTAATAAGATGCTTTACATCAAACAATTAAGACCGCCTTTAAACTTGCAAACGGATTCAATCCGTGCTAAGGTCCTTGTTTAGCTGTTTTCATTCATGCAGATTTAGGGTACTTAAACTCGCTTTTGAACTCGCATTTTTATTCCTTGATAATGGCTTTGTTGCAGTTAATTTTTAATTTCAGTTAATTTTTGTTTTTCCTTTGTTTTAAATTCATTAGCATACATTACCATACCCCAAAACAAAGGAAAAATAAAAATTAACTGAACTAAAAAATTAACTACAACAGCTTCATGATGTCGCCGAAACGTCGGAACATTATATCGTTACTTTTTACATGTTTAACATTAACATCTGTACTTCAATCATATTTTGAAGCTACGACAATTGATACAGTGCTGTATGAACCCATAGTTTTATTAGGATGATCAGGAATTTTCTGTTTCATTTTTTTCTTTAGGTCATCAAACATGTCTCCAACAATAATGTCAATACATTTAATCTGAGCCTTCTCAGTATGTGTATGATCAAAACTATGTAGGATTACCCAACTGATGAATCATAGCAAACGAATCTTTCTTGCATTATTCAAGGTGTGGAGGTGATCCTCTTAGATTCCTTAACACTCCAAATCCTTCATCAGGTTGAATTAGATTACTTACATAATCATGTGATTTCAGGTCACCGGCAGTATATTTCTTGCCTTTGGTTTTGCACTTTCTTAGCCGGAGAGATACTTGCACTATCCTGGATTGCTTAATTTTGCAATTTTTGTTTAAATTCTAAAAGATGTTAGGTACTGATTGTGCAACTCCTCTGTCTTGACTTCTCAGTACCCATTTGCATACTGCACTTTTATGCACTTGCTTTGTCCTTTCTGATTTGCATTTTTCAAGTCGTTTGTCAATTTTTTTGTGAATATTTAATTATCTTAGCGCAACGCGGCAAAAATAGATCAGGTGACTAGTCATTTAAAAACCTAGAAGTTCGTTACGCAACTTACATTTCAAAAGTGTCACCACAGATCGCACATCGAAGCTTACTAGCCGCATATGGAACACAAATTGTAAGTATATTTGCCGGCCGTTGCTTCGACTGAAATCGACATGTGTAATAACCTTCTTTGTCATATTAATTTAATTTTTCAGTTGACTATACTACTTCTTGTTCTTCTACAACTACAAGTGCAAATAAATTCCATGTACGGTCATGTATGCGAAAATCAGTTAGTGGTGAAATCTTCAACGTAAAGTAGCCTTTCAATCACAGGAGCGAATCAGTCAAAATTTGTTGCAGAAGATTACGCCGAGTTACTAACTACCGCCAAGCTTCGCATTTAAATTCCGCTCACAATGCCGCCGAAGGGAGACGTGAAAACTCTCGCGGGGAAACTGGACAATGCCGTCATACTCTTGTACGAATTAATGGAAGAATTCGAAACAATTTTCTCCGTAAAACCGGAACTAAAAACACTTGAAGAAACAGCAGGAAACAATTCTGGATAGACTGGTCGACGATGGCACTGGCCCAGAAGACGAACTCGTGGTAGCAACAAAGAAAACTGGAGACAAAACCAAAGCTGATTTCCTTCAAATCACTTTAAAGTTTGCTGCGTATCAAAAGGAACGAAACTCCTCAGAAAATTCTAACAATGCGACAACTCTGGAAGCGCTAACATTATCAATGTCGTCCATGACGTCGGCGGTGCAGAAAATGGCCGATAACATCGGATCAAAACCGTCAAACTCAAGTTTACAACGATTACCTGTACCAGTATGGGACGGAACTCGCAGAACCTATGCCACGTGGAAAAAGGAGTTTAGCCATTGGATGAAGAAATACGGTCAGGATAAAGATGAACAATTGCAACGTTTTCGAAATGCAATGCCAAAAGGATCGTTCTGGACTGACCAAGTAAAAACTTGTAAAACCATTGACAGCGCGTGGATCATTTTGGATACAGAGTTCGCAGACAGACGAAAACTAATGGACGAACTGCACACCGAGATTAATAATCTTAAAGCAGTCAAACGAGATTCTAAGTCCCTAACGCATTTCGCTACGACAATACCCTGTTATGTAAGTGACATGGAAGATAATATTGGGTGTCCTGTGCTGGAGTCAGTTGAAGCGCCGTTCCTCATGTCCCAGCTTCTGTCCAAACTCGATCCAAGTGACAATTCAGATTTTGGTAGAGAAATGAAAAGAGAAGGAAAAGAAGAAACCGTGAGCAATCTAATCACCTGGTTACATCAAGAAGCGAGTGTTCGTCCCCGAGGGAAAGCGAACACCAACACAGTGGAAAGAAACGAAATTCGTCGAGACAAAGGTCCCAAAAAGACAGAAAATAACGCCGCTAATAGCGAGGATTCTGACGATGAAGCATGTCCTCTTGGCTGTAAGACCAAACATCACCTGGCTGCATGTCCTAAGTTTCAGATTCTAACAGTCAATCAAAGGTGGGAGGTTGTAAAGCAACATTGGCGATGTCGCAAGTGTCTGAGAGTACATCACACAAACGATTGCAAGAAACCAGACGGCTCAACCTGCGACAAATGCAGAAAAAACCATCACCGGTGCCTACATAATGAGAAGACTGGAGAAACTAACACAAGTTTGAATCCCAAAGCACCACCGTTTCAAAGTCAGTTCCAAGGGCCCACAACTACATCGAATGGTAACATCCAAGGGAATGCTGTGTACCAGAAAAGCAAGTTGAAACCTGTTACTGGACTTTGCCCTGTGCAAAAAGTTAAAGTCATGAACAAAAATGGAAACTTTGTCGAAGTTCTCGCCATGTTGGACTCCGGGTCTAACACAAGTCTACTCTCCAAAAGTGCAGCTGGTCGACTTGGTTTAAATGGAGCAGCAATACGTCTCACAATGAATCTGGCGGGTGGAAAGAAGAAAAGCGAACCTTCTGAGATAATCGATATCACGGTTGCCTCGCCCTCTGACGAAGATATTACGAGGACTCTTCAAGTGTACACCGTAACTAGACCTTGCAGTAGTGCCAAAACAATTTCTAAAGAGTCAGTGAGACAATACAGCCATTTGAAGAACGTTTCTGATAATATACATCTCTCTGGTGGTGCCATAGATCTCCTTATTGGCACAGACTTCGTAGAGGCCTTCATTGATATTCACACAGTGTCCGGAGAACCTGGAGAGCCCATCGGGAAAAGAAACTGCTTTGGATGGTACGTTCTGGGACAGTTCGAGTCAAACGGCTCCACCCTATCTGAAATTCAGTCAATAGAAGTAGGGACAGTGAGTGTCGAGGAAGATATCAAGAAACTTCTCCTCCTTGGAGTCAAACCAACCAAACTCTGTACTTGCACTGAAAACGCGTTACGAGAGAGCAAGTTCGTGAAGTCCCTCGCAGCTTCAACTACCTTGGTCGACGGGAGAATACAAGTGAAGATGCCCTGGAAAGAAGGAGGGCCTCCAAAACGAAGCAACTACGACATCGCTCTGAAGAGGATGCTCTCCGCTGAAAGGGGGTTTATGAAAAAGGGTTGCTTCGAGGTTGTAAAAGAGGAAGTGCAAAATTTGCTAGACCAGAACTTTATCACAATGATTCCACCTGAACAAATTGCTCATGATAAACCCGAATGGTACCTCCCATTGCAAGCAGTGTTTACGCCAGAAAGAACCACGAAAGTTCGACTAGTCTCTGATTCATCTTCAAAAGGTCATGATGGATTGTCCCTTAATGACTACCTTGAGAAAGGGCCTAACTTCATCAATAGTCTTCTGGATGTACTGGCAGCATGGCGATGGGACGAAGTGGCGTTCACTGGTGACGTTCGTAAAATGTTCAACCAAATCCTGGTACATCCTGAGGATCAGGTGTACCACAGGTTTCTGTGGAGGAGCAGCACATGTGACAAACCAACTGTTTACCAGTGGCTAAGACTGAACTTTGGTGATAAACCGGCCCCTGACATCGCAACTAACGCTATCAACACGCTAGCCACGTATTCGAACGCAGAATTCCCAGAAGCCGCAGAAGAACTCCGACAGCATGTGTACGTGGATGACATCGGAGGCTCCAGAGAAACAGTAACCAAGATAAAGCAGATTATCAGCCACATCGACGCTGTCCTCGCGAAAGGCAACTTCCAGATCAAAACTTGGCATTCCAATCAGGCAGAAATCGACCAATCCAACGGTGAACGTTTCACGGATCTTCTCGGCCTAAGCTGGGATAAGCAGCTAGACACGTTCACCTTCAAAAAGAATGACCTCGGAGAACTGGATGTCCTGACAAAGAGGTGGTGTTTAGGTCTTGTTGGTCAGTTATGGGACCCCATCGGTCTTGTGCTGCCCGTCGCAATCAAGTTCAGAATCGACCTACAAGAATTGTGGAGCTTAGGCTACAAATGGGATGATATCCTGCCAGCGAACATTCAGAGCAAGTGGATCGAGAATGCACAAACCATAAACCACCTCTTGGCGTTCGAATATGACCGGAAGTTAAAGCCAAGTCATGCAATTGGGCTACCGCAAGTCCATGGTTTCTGTGATGGAGGCGAGAAAGCGTAGGGAGCAGTTATTTTCCTCCGTTGGGAGTTGAAGAATGGAAGTTACAAGTGCGTCCCTGTCCTGATCAAGTCCTTCGTTGCCCCTTTGAAAAGGAAAACAATCCCAAGACTGGAGCTCATGGGTTGCTTAACACTTACAAGGATGTATGATACTTGCATAACGTCACTGCAGTTCGCAAACATCCAAGATTGCAAAAGAATCTTCTGGGTGGATTCCTCTACCGTCTTGTCTTGGATAAGGACCCCATCAAGGCAGTTTAAGCCTTTCGTATCTGCAAGAGTAGCAGCGATACAAGAAACTGTCGGAGTTGATGACTTCCGTTACGTAAGGTCTAAGAGCAACCCCGCTGACACACTCACTAGAGGAACTGAGCCATCACGACTTACAGATTGGCTAGAGGGACCATCTTTTCTGCAATTGCCTGAAGAAAAATGGCCTGATTTTCAAGCTGAAGAGCAAAGCAATCATGAAAAGGAAGCTGAAGTATTAAAGGAAATGAAGACCTCCGGGAAGGCTTTTATCTCCGCGAAACCCGAAATACCCGTAGGAGATATTAACGCTGTGAGCCCCGAGACAGCCACAACAGAACCTAATGCCAAACCAGAACAAGTTAAATCAGAAGATAACACTATTCTTAAAAAATTACTGGAAAACTGCTCGTTGGCACGTGTCATTGCCACGTATCCAGGAAATGATGGCTTGGTCAGAAAGGCGAGAATCAAGACCCAGGATAGTGAATATGACAGACCAATTCACAAGTTATGTCTCGACGAACTGAATGCGGATCGCTCAAGCTAGTCGATAGTAGAAATGGACACTAACACCATTTTCTGACACTTCTTTATTGAACATTGAACGTTTAAGCCATTATGGTTGTTGCTCAATTAGAACTAGTTATTTAGACCTAATTTCCGTACTGGGGCGGAGTGATTTGCATTTTTCAAGCCGTTTGTCAATTTTTTTGTGAATATTTAATTATCTTAGCGCAACGCGGCAAAAATAGATCAGGTGACTAGTTATTTAAAAACCTGGAAGTTCGTTACGCAACTTACATTTCAAAAGTGTCACCACAGATCTCACATCGAAGCTTACTAGCCGCATATGGAACACAAATTGTAAGTATATTTACCCGTCGCTTCAACTGAAATCGACATGTGTAATAACCTTGTTTGTCATATTAATTTAATTTTTCAGTTGACTATACTACTTCTTGTTCTTTTACAACTACAAGTGCAAATAAATTCCATGTGCGGTCATGTATGCGAAAAACAGTTGGTGGTGAAATCTTCAACGTAAAGAGCCCTTCAATCACAGGAGCGAATCACTTTCCTCAGGCTTGTTATCAGCTCTGGTTTGTCCACATTAAATTGTAGTAAATGATAGGAATTAAGATTCTTTGTCCATAACCGGTCTTTCCTTCACCCGGTGCAAAACTACATTTTCAGTCATATCTGGTTCTTGTAATAAAGTATCTGTGACACCTGATGGGCAGTCTTCCACTTCGCACCATGCATCATCATCATCACCATCATCAGTTTTATCGCCAAAGGTAATCGCCAAAGGTAATAAATAAAGGTATTATTATTAGTTTAGAATCAGTGATACCATTAGCCTCACTCTTTCGAGATTGCTCAATGCTTTCTGAGCAAGTTCTTCTAAAGGGTCACTGGAACGAAGTTCATCTATTTGATTGGTACTGGAGTTTACAAACTCTTGCCAATCATCAATCATAGCTTCAGTATTGACATTATTGAGCCAATTCTCCTGGACCTGTATATGTTCATTTTGGAACAGTTCACTTGTTTCAACAAGGTACTTTGCAGCTTCCAACACTTTTCTTGGTCTAACATTCTGAAACTGACAATGGTGCTTGAAACTTAATTTTCTGTTAGATTCATTTATAGGTCTTGGTAGAAAGCACTACATATCTATTTTTATGCTTATTAGTTCTTGTTGTTGCAATATAAATAGGATGAGTCCCACAACAGTAAGCTGATCGTGAACGAGTATTTTTTCCAACAGTCTTAAAACTACACAATCTATTTGCAGGATCGAAAATCATATGCTAGAAAGTTTTTCATTTGAGACGAGTGTGGAATATTGTACAAATTGCATTTTCTGCATGAGTTCTTGTGGGACATTTTAATAATTTTCCTACATTGTAATCTCGACGGTTCTCTGTCACGGCGGGCGCTTCCATATTTATAGGTAAATTTAAACTGACTTTGTGAACGTTCCGATGCCTCTCCAACTCCATTCCCGCTAGTAATATACTTTTCACGCGAACTGTAGTCATTTTTAAAAGTGTATTTACAAGCATGTTTAGCATTATTTCGGCCGCTGGATTTAGGAAAAAAAAAACCTACAGACACCGGTATCAATTGCAGCTGAACTAAGTTCAAAAGGCAAAAAATGCTCATTTTGGTCCAACTGCTTACAAAATACGTTGTTACAATTTATGCATTAGGTTCGGTACATGAAAGTTCGGCGTCTGAATCAAAGCCGTTCCTTAAGTCTCTCCAAAGGCGAAATTCCCGACCGGGCTAGGCGAAAAGAACAGCTGAGTCGTTCCAAATTGAATCAGGCGTTTCTAATTGATCAGACGCCGAACTTTTCATGTATTAATTCAATGTATTAGTTTTGGCTCATGAAAAGTTCGTCGTCTGAACCGGGCCTTATGGTCCAATTATAAAATAGTTTCTGTGGGCTGGATTGATCTTGATCTTTTGGCAAGTTGTTTCTCAAGTTGCACCTGTGGCTGCCATGTTTTCATTGTTTATGTGACCTGTTGAGTAGAAGACCCCGTGCAGAGTGGAGACGGGCGAAAACAAAAGTGTTTGGAATACAGAAAATTATTCCAGTATCCTCCTTTTAAATATTATCAGTTTTTCACTTAGTTTCACTGTGGAATTGCCCGTATGTTTTTTTTCCTTTACTGATCATGGAGACCTGTCTATTATTTTAACCTCTTACAATCTGCATGAAAGCAGCCCTTGGCCTGAGTTTTGACTAGTATCTTCAAAAACACAGTTTAGAGTAATCTTGGACTTGTGAACTATCACTATGTTAATTAAGTCAGTTACTGGCACTGTCAATCAGTGAATTACAATGTGAATGTTGTAAAGCTACAGAATGCCTGCTACCCTGTTTCGGTGCCTTAAAAACTTTGTTACCTGTGTTAACGCAAGCAAGCTATTTTGTTGAAGTCATGCTCATCGTTACTATAAAACGTAATTCTTTAATACCTCTAACCGTTGTTACTTCAACTCAGATTTTTAAAATTATTTTTGTTATTTACTGAGTCGTATATAAATTATATTGATTGTATAAGCTTTGTCAGAGTGTCTCACTATGTTAAAGTGCATTCACTCAACTTGAGCCATGCCGTGGTAACTATTTATTAAACTTTACTCATCGTGCACCATTTTTCTTTGAAACATGTACAACAATTTTCTTTTAATAAAAAAATGTATTTACTCATTTCTCATTGCAGATGAGCCGGAATTCACCACACACCCACAGAGTCAGTCAGTGAGGGAAAAATCAGATGAAGTTAACTTTTCAAGTAATGCACATGGTATTCCGGAGCCAGTATACTCTTGGACCAAAGATGGAAATATTTTAACTGATGAAAGTGTTCGAATCAGTTTCTCAAGAGATAAGAAAGAACTGAAGATAACAGATGTGCAGAGAACAGACAGTGGAGAATACCAATGTGTGGCTTCCAACAAAGTGAATGATAGAGTTACATCCATTCCTGCCACGTTAACAGTGAAATGTAAGAATACTTTTGCTTACTTAATACTTGAGCCCAGTAGACTGGTTCATGTATGCTTCAAGCGCGCATTATTACTGGGCTGCCCCTGTCAGGGCACACCCAGTTATAATTTTGGTTTTCGGTCGTCTGTGCAGAAAAACGGTCACCCGGGGGAGGGAAGACACGAGGGTCTGGTACCGAGAAACCATGTTCTCATAAGTGGTTTCATTCGATTTTCCCTTCACAGACCCTTGCACGAACATTTTTTGTACTTCACCTCCGCACCCCCCCAGAAACCCAGAAGGCGTTGCGAATCAAGAAGGCTATTTGCCTTGTTCGAAGCGATTCGATCATAGGAGTCACTTTATAAGTTTTGTCATTCTTCGAGTTTAAGTCGATTGATAATGTTGGCCCTCGGAAACTCAGAGAAATGCACACGTTGCATACAAACCCGCGCGCCATTAACGGTAGGTTCACACTAAAAGATGACTGTGAGCGCCAGTTTTAGAACGCCGGGGCCCTTTTCGTGAACTCAAAGAGAAAATTAACGATCGATTTAGTACACGAGCAATTAATAAGCACAATTTATGAGTAAAGTATTTTACCAATTGATGACACTGTGGCTGAAGGCTTGGTTGTTAGCTGTTGCCGATGAATGTCACATGAATCCTGGTGTTAAGAAATGGAAGTCCATAAGCGAGGGACGTGACAACTTTGCCATGTTGGAAGACTGGCTTTTTAAAAATTTCTCCTTCTATGTAATGAAACACACTTCACTTTGGAGGTCTAAATTTCGGACACTGGGGTTAAAGAGGACACGGACAAAAATAGGAACTTTGAGTGCGCACGCAAGTTCAAAACTTCACCTGGACATCCGATCCGGGAGCTTCACAAAGACCAACTTAGGATAGGACCTATTACTACTGAGTAGAGCATACAAGTGTAGCCCAGAGGTGGTTGTTACATATTACATGTATTGCTCCCTGAAAACCTATGGAATATTTGCCATAATTTGTTCTTCTAAATTCAATATCTATTGTTGGTGCTGATCGCGTATTGCAGGAATGTACACTTTTAATAACTGGGCGGCCTGCGGCGAGCCCGGCCAGTTTAAGAAATGGGTTTCATTTTTTTCTCGGGGGGGGGGGGGGGGGGGGTATATTTGGGGAGGTGGGGGGGGGGGGGTTTTTCCCCCCCTTTTATTTTTTACTCTTTTTCAGACCA
>BOPM01000673.1:97533-109647 GCA_022179025.1 Porites australiensis | reverse complement strand
GGGGGGGGGGGAGGGTATATCTGGGAAGTCGTAGTGGGGGTGCATTGTCCGCCTCATTTAATCTTTACACTATTTCAGAGCAATATTTATAAGGTTAATGTAAGAGAGTTCCTCCCCCGGAATAAAACGGACAAAGGAATGTCTTGGGGAATGTGCTCGTTATAGATCACAATGTCAAAAAAAGTATTATATATATTCACTAGGATAGTTAGAAAGGCTTTACAACGCAATATCAGACAAAAACAAAACTTAAATTTAATTTGGTTTGTCAGTTTTAAGAACCAGAATTGAGAAATGTACTGCTTGTTATTAACAGCGTTTTGACCCGTAACGACAATAATTTTTGGAGTTTCTGGTTAGGTCAAATTAGTCACGTGTGCGTGAAGATATGTATTTTATTCAAAGATGCTTAGTATTTTCAGGGACTTGAACAGTGGTCCTAATTTTTCTGTGTACTTTGAAAAAGTCATGATTCGTATAAGTCTTTGGGGTGTTTTCAGAATTGGATTTAGTCTAGTAGGTTAAGTGCTTGCTCAAGTAATATTACCGTATGTCAAATACGGGTTGATCATCGTCATGTATAACATTTGAAGCGTTTTGAGAGGTAAATTATGTCTAGCCTTGGCCAAAATGCCTGTCATTTTAACATTTTCATTGTGACATGACTAATATGATATTTCCAAGAGAGGTTTTCGTGAATGTATAATTCTAAAAATTTTGTTTAGTTCACTTCTTTAATTGGGTGATCATTTATAAACACTTTTTCACTTTTTTTATGCTTCTCCTCAATTCTGTGTTTTGGCTCAGTCAGCAAGCACGATATATTGATGTCAGCATTAGCGAGTTTCATGAAACCTTTAAAAATTTTCAGCTCGCGTTATGTTTCTTGATGTTTCTTCTACCATCTTATGGAGATGTTAACTGAAGCCACCGCAAAATGGGAATTTAAAAAACCCCATAATCGATTCATCTCGAAACATAATACACATGACTTGCACGACCTCTATTTTCCTTAAGGTGTTTTGAATACGAACGGACATTAGTAAATGTGAGGGGCAAAGATAGTATTAATCAATGAACCATAGGGTTTTATTTAATGTACGGGTCAATTATTGTGCATTGAGATGAATCGCTTGAAAAGAGAGAGTTCGTGCACATGTGATCAGAATCGAATCAGAAGTAATAAGGGCACATAGTGCGTTTCGTTCAGTCTTCTTAATATCTTTTGGCTGTGAATGGTGTTTCCATATTGTTTAGCTGGCACAACGTGAAAACTTCAGAGGAGTTATAAAGCGGCATAATCTTCTGCCATCAAGAAAAGTTAGTCACGAGTGAGACAAAAGGCGAACTCGAGCGAATTTTTGACTCATATTAGTATCACGGTAAAAAATATGTTATGGATCGTTTCATCCATTTACATTGTTTAAAGTGCGTGCTGATGAAAGCAACATAGGTCACAAAATGCAAAGGATTTTATTCTTTTAAGTTAGAGAAAAATCTTAAAACTGAATATTTTTTATCTTAGGGAAAAAAATAATGCGTTTAACATGAAAACGGTTTTCATGTAGACTGTAGACCGCAGGTTAATATCGTCGCAATGTAATCAATGAGGCCCTTGGATCGGGATCTATGGGAAGTTGGCTGCCTGTTTTAGTAAACTTCTCGTTTTCGTACAATACAATATTTCTGTCTATTGTTAGCAGAAGCAACCCAGTGAATTGACTTTTTGGCGCGACTAGTTTTGATACAGTCAGTAGAATGTTGAAAAACGATTATTTCAATGTGAAAGTACTTCCAAAGAGGCTTCATTTGAAAAGTCACACCGTAGGATTTTTTACATTGACTCCAAAGTCAGAACTGGGAATAGAAGGTGTTGAAGGGCGTGGACAAAAACTATTCTTATAAATAAGCGAATATTTTCCTGAAAATAAAACTTGTTCAAAAATGATTCAATTTTTTGGGAAAGATCGTATTCTTTTCTTTTCCTGCTTTTTTTGTTTTTGTTTTGACGCACTGGATTCCACTTTTTATAGGTTTTTGATGGGAAGCAAAAATACAGATGTATGACTGCCGACTAAATAGCGTTATACTTGCCTTCTGAATCGCAAACTGCACTAGTTTTGTCAGTTGTTTTTATGAATTTGACAAGCCAATGCATGCCCTTGGCTAATTTTCCGCTCAAATCATGTGCCTTGTTAACAAAACTGCGACATGCGCAGTTGTTAGTTTCGCTTTGCCATTGTTTGCGGACCAATTTCAATGGAGGTTCGACTGTATCATGTTTTATTTCTTTAGTGATCATGGAGACTTGTCTATTATTTTAACCTCTTACAGTGAGCATGAAAGGAGCCCTTGGCCGGATTTTTGACTAATGTCCTCAAATTTGACTCAACCAAAAACAGTTTAGAGTAATCTTGGACTTGTGAACTATCACTATATTGATTAAGTCAGTTACTGGCACCGTCAATCAGTGAATTACAATGTGAATGTTGTAAAGCTACAGAGTGCCTGCTACCCTATTTCGGTGCACTAAAAACGTTTTTACCTGTGTTAACGCTAGCAACCTATTTTGTTGAAGTCATCGTTCCTATAAAACGTAATTCTTCAATTACTCTAACAGTTGTCTGTACAAATCAGGTTTTTAAAATTATTTTTGTTATTTTCTGAGTCATATAAATTATACTGATTACTTGGGCGTCGCACAAATAGAGTAATCGAGTTCGCTTGTTTTGATTTAAAGTTGCAATACGCACGCAATAGGTGCGGACGTAAACAATCCAAGCGACGCGAATGTGTGCCGCGCGTTGTGTCACAACACAGCATTTATCTTCGTTCCCTAACACCCAACGTTCGAACCGTAAAAGGGGCATAGTCCAACATCTTCACGTGCAAACCGTGTTCTATTTTTAAAACCCTTGGGTTAATTAGATTAAGTCGTGTTCTCTCATGCACGAACCAGGAAAGCGGCAAATTCCAAAGTTTTCAAGTGGAAACTGCGGGACAATACAACTCACAGTAAGGGCCTGATCAGGGCCTGATCAGGGCCTGAGCCGTAGAAGCAATGCGCATGAACAGTGTGTTACCCGCTGTCCTGTTTCTTACTTGGTTTATTCGCCAGGCTTCCCGGCAGGCGTGATTCACTTGGAAAATTTCCACCCTGGATCCCGGCATCACAATACTGATATCCCAGGTAACCAGGCTGGCTTGGTTGTCATGTCATCGTAAAGTTGATTTTTGTTGCGTTAAACTAAGGTGCCGGGATCTCTGCAAAGCGAGCCAGCCCTGCTCATGTAATCAGGCCCTTAGTTGTATAGCGCGATCTTACGCCCTCCCTTGACTTCACCGAGTTTTCAAAGTCCCCGAGCACACACACAAAATTTCAGCCCTCCCACCCACCTCAACATCTTCATACCCCCTCATCCATGCTTTCTCCATACAAATATTATCAAAAATAAGCGAAGAACAATCCTAAACAGAAAGCCTAACAACTTTTGAAATAAGTACCAGTAGGTTTTCGACTATTGATAAGATTTTTCACAACCACCACTTCATTTCAACACACTGTAACTACGCTATCCCTTCATAACCAAATTAGCCCTTCGACAACTACCTCATGTACCTACCTTACCTTACCTTACCTTATTACCTTATGTTACTTCATATTAAATTCTACGAGAAACAAGTTTCACTGGTTAACAAACTACAGCCATTATCTTACCAATTCAAGTCCAATATAACTCTACGCCTTCCACTTCACGCATCTCAACCAACCCCTAAAATATGCAACGCTGCTGCACTAGCTACTCACACATTGTTGTGAATTCATACGTTGCGTTACGCTCGTTTGTATTTTTGTTTATTTTGTTAATTTTTTTTACCAGTTTTGACATTTATCATTATTATCACAGTTGTCTAGCCTGGGAGTTTTTATACACGGAGTTTTTTACGGAGTTATTTCATTTCAATTTTTCCTACTTTGTCGTTCTTTTCTTTTCTACGCTTGGAGGAACTATAACGTGAGTTCTGTTTCATTTTTGACTTACATTTTAGGTTTGTTTTACACTGGATTTTCTTTTAATTTTAGTTATATTTTCTTGCGTAACGCGTGCCTGTGTATTTTCAGCTCTTGCCATATGCTTCAATGATACTACAATAAACAAACTTTAATCAATCGTGGAGCGTGTGGTTGATCACAGCGAACTCCACCCGTGGGAACGCGACATACATACCTAAAACACATAAAAAACTTCACACACGCCTAGTAGATCGACGCCCAAATATACGCCCTCACAGCCTCTTGTATAAGTTTTGTCAGAGTGTCTCACTATCTCAAAGTGCATTTATTTAACTTAGCCATATCGTGGTAACTATTTATAAACTTAACACATCGTGCACCATTATTTCTGAAACAATTCTTTATTTAAAAAAAATGATTTGCTTATTTCTATGACAGACGAGCCAGAATTCACCACACACCCAGACAGTCAAACAGTGACGCAAGGATCACCTGTAAACTTTTCAAGTGATGCACATGGTGTTCCGGAACCAACATTCTCGTGGTTCAAAGATGGAACTGCTTTAGCTGAAAGTAAAAGAGTCAGTTTCTTAGGAGATAAGAAAAAACTGAGGATAACAGGTGTGGAAAAGGAAGACAGTGGAAAATACCAATGTGTGGCTTCCAATGAAGTGAATGATAGAGTTACATCCGATCCTGCTACGTTAACAGTGGAAGGTAAGAATACTTTTGCTCACTTAATACTTGTGCCCAGTACGTAGCTCATACATGCTTCAAGTGCGCATTATTTTGACATAGATTTTATCTTGTATTTGGTAAATAATCTGTAATTCAGTTGAAATGGAAACAAAAAAAACGTGGTCAGTTAAAGCCAATAAAATGTTGAGAAAAAAAATAGTTCAATGTGAAAGTACTTCCAAGGAGGCATTTGAACAGTCGGAACACCGTAGGATTTCATCCATTGACTCCAAAGTTAGAACCGCCTTATAAGACTATCAATTTACCCTGTGAATGGAAGGTGTTTATAGTAATAATTAAGGGCTTGGAGAAGAACTACGCTTTTAAGTAAGTGAAGATTTTCCTGAAGATAAATCTTGTTCAAAAATCGCTAAATTTTTTGTTCAAAAGATCCTTTTCCTAATCAGAAATAGGTTCCTGCTTTTTTTGTTTTTGTTATGATGCACTGGATTCAACTTAGTTTTTTGATGGGAAGCAAAGAGGCAAAGTAGAGCTGTATGACTTCCGATTAAATTATACTTGCCTGTCTGGGGCATGAATGGCAAACTGCAGGAGTTTCGTCATTTTTTTATGCTTTTGAGAAGCCAATGCATGCCCTTGGCTAGTTTTTCCGCCCAAATCATGTGCCCTGTTAACAAAACTGCGACATGTGCAGTCTCAGTCTCAGTCTCGCTTTGCCATTGTTTGCGGACCGATTTTAACGTTCCTATGGGGTAGCTACGCAGGCTATAATTTATCCAGGGACTGATGATTTATTGCGAGCTCAAAATTGGCCTTAATTAGTTTAGCCGCTGATATTCGTCCATAATCATTACCAGAGCGTAAGAAGCTAGGGCGCTGAAATGAGCCGGGTCGAGCGATCTAGCTGTGATACAAGGGTCTGGGTACTACCAAAGAGACAAAACAAGATGGCGGACATTATACTGGACCGTCAGAGAGATTATCTAGCGAACGTTAGCCATTATTCCGTGGCATTCATTCACTGCGAGCAATAGCGAAGGAACAAATTATTTTTTTCTCACGTTCGTTTTCTGTTTTGTTCAATTTTCCGCCGCGAACAAATATCTGTATTGAAATATATAGTTTCACCTCCGTGACCTGTATTAAAATTTCGTCACTTGGTAAGAAAATGGCATCACAACTCAGATGATAGCACTGACATCATTTTTAGAGCAATATTATCGGTTCTCTACTTCAGTTTAATATCAAGTCGTGTAATTCATCATCTGCTATGGCGTTTATGTTTTGCTGCCCAGTTTCAAGGCCAGATGATCTGTTTTCACTGTTAAGGTTTGGATTTGTTGGTGTACATCAGCATTCTTCTCTAAACACCTTGTTGAGCTATCTCCAGTATTGAGCATTACAGTTGGACAGATTGTGAAAACTAAAGTCCGGGTAAATTTGAAATATAATAAAATCATCATTATTTTTTATCTTGTACACTAATACTACTTTGCAATGAAGAATAGGTATGTGAAATTCACTGCCCTTGAAAAACTAACAAAGAGGTCGCAAGAACAAAAATAATAAGTAGCCCAGCAAATATTTTTGTTTGTAATGAAATGGTCACTGAAAGCTACTGATGCAAGACATACTGAGGAACTTAAAAGAAACAAAACATTATATTCACGTACAAATCTTACACTGAAACCAGACATGGCTATATATATATCTTACAGATACAACATAAAACATTTATATAACATACAAATTCGAAAGTATATTGCAAACAAGAAAATTATACAGAATTATGCACAAATGAAATACAAATGGTCTGTAATAGTTATTAAACCATTGAAAAACAAACTTTTTAGTGTGACCAGCAACCCTAGCACACTTGTATACTTCATGTCCAGATGATTCAATTTCATTCTTGGTTAAATTTATTAACTGCATCCAGGCTTAGTCAAACTTGATTCAAAAAATACTTTTCTGTTTCCTTGTCTACAATATATAATATTAAGAGAGAGGATATAATGCTAGAAATATTATACAGTAGTACAATCAAAAGATAAGGCACCTCCAGGATATCGAGTTGGTCCCTACTATTCTTCAGTCATTTTCTTCTATTCTCTATAAGAGTTACACCTGTCCATTAATACAGACATTTTGTGCCATTCCCAATAGTTTCCATCTGAGAGCTGACTGTAGTTTGTGTAACACCACACTTTTAAGTGTGGTGTTGCACACACAGAGGCTTAAAAGCCTCTGACCACAAAAATACAATGTTACACAGCAGTCTTAATTTATTCTACTCGCGAACAAATTAAGACCTCTTCATGTTCTTCTTAACATTCACGGTATTATAAACTCGTATATCTTCCAGTGTGTGTTCTAGTAGTCTTTTCAGGCCGGGCACTCACTGTTGTCCTGCAAAAAAACATTACAATAACAAATAAACACATCCTATGATTTAATTTTACAGTGGAGTCGTTGTGGGAATTACTACGGCGAGGATCACGGCCGTTTTTCGTGCCATAAAAAAAGCACAATAGAGCAGAACGAGGGTCTCGATTTGGCGATTTTTGGGTATTTTTAAAAGTTCCAAAATGGTAAAAAGTGTATATACCCCTGATTTCAAAAAAAGTGCATATACAGAGCATTTCGTGAAAAACCGGTCGTGATCCTTTGTTTTTTTTACATAATAATCTACTTTGATCTGGAAAATAGTCGAAGCATTTTGCTTCTATACCACCTTTTTACTCCCAATCTACAGAAAACTTTTTAATCAATTTTTGTTGTATTTTTGATAATTGATTGACTGCTTCTTGTTTATTGTCTTTATTATATCGTCTTTTATGATATATTCTTTTTCCATCAATTACTGTGTTTATTGAGAGGTAGTCATTTATCGTGTTATCTTTAATCTGGAATTTTACTCCTAACTTTTCTAATCTCTCTTCAAGCTGTTTTTGATTTTCCATCTCAACCTTAAAATCATTTTTTATCGTTTTCACTTTTTTGATTCCCGTGATATTTAATGATTGATCTCCATATTTTTGCTTGTATTCATTAATATAACTGTTTTCAACCCGTTCCAAAGTCTTTTTGTCTTTATATGGACATTCGCATATTAATTCAATGGTCGGATTATCATTTCGATATTTATATATTGCGCTTTTGGGATTTAATTTATGTTCATTTAATCTTTCGTCTAATAATTGTGTCGTTGATCCGATATAATGTTTGTCGTTTAATTCAAATGTCACATGATAGATTTTTCCATTTTGATAATCTGCATTGAAGTACGAATTTAATATTATCATTTGATCTTGAGGTCGTTCTCGATAATATCTGTTTATTTTTTGGGGATTTAGATGGATATATTCGATTTTGGTTGTTCGAGATAAAGCTGTATATAATTCTTTGACGTCTATACGATCTGTATCAAAAATATTGTAATTTTCATTAATTTTACCACCTTGATACAGTTATATACTGTATTACAGAAATTGGGTAGAAATGATTCTCTGAATGTAGTTTTATCAAACCAGATATCATTAACTTTGAAATTTAAATTTCCATCATCATCTTCTGAAATCATGTCAAGTATGAATTCCATCATATTAAATATCTCATGTTTTTTTAGATTTTGGGTTGCAATTAATGGCATTTTGAAACATACTTTATATTTCTCGATTTGTGATTTATATTTGAAGTTTATCTCATATGCTGGCCAATTTCCAATGAATTCATCACAGCACTTTTTTGTAACTCTTTGACGCGTACTATTTAGCCAACATATATTTTTCATGTAATTACCAAATGGTTGGAATTTATGTTTTAGATTTTTGTATTTTAGGAAATTATTTAACATAACCCGTGTTTCATTATCATATCTAGCACTTCCTTCAATATATTTCATTTCAATATGTTCTGGACACATTTCAGAGACGGATTTTGATGTGAAGTAATTGTGGCGTATTGATTTTACACGATTGATTGGTTCACATTGATTTGTATCTCCACTCATGATTATTGTGATTCCATGTTTAGTAAAAGCTTGATATAACAGAGTGATGTAGTGATTTGGAGTCATTGAATATTCATTAACAAACACAATTTTATCCTTCAAATGATCGGAGCCTCGTGTACTATCATAAAAGTAGGATTTAAATGTATGACATATTTTGTTAACTTGTTCGGCTGACATGTGACAACTATTTTTGAGAATATTTTTGATGTTAACAATGGCTTTATTTGTATGACCGAATACAATACATTTATGCCGATTTTCATATATCAATTGACTAAGTTGCCATGATTTACCACAACCTGCTTGTCCGTAATATATTTTTCCAGTTTTGCTAATTGTATCTGTAAAACATTTATAGTCTAGATTTTCGCGAAAATGTTTGTCGAAGTAATTTGGCTGTGAATCTATCATATAGGCTTTGCCAACATTTTTGACTTGAAATTTTACTTCAGATTTATGTTTATATTTGTATTGTGGATTGGTCATGAAAAAGCCATCCGTATTGATGCTATATAATTCAGATTGTTCAGTCCAATTTTTATTCAAAAGTTGGAAACATTGAAGTATTGATTGTGAAATTATAAAGCGGTTGATACTTGTGTGGTCAGATAATATTCTGTCAATCTTTTGTTCACGAATCAGATATATATTTTCATAATTATCAATCGTGATATTTTTGCCATTTATCAAACCATGAGTCCATATATTCTGAGCGGTTTCGAGATCTTGACATGTAAAACCATAATTAGTACGATTATATTTGCGTCCTAAATCACCAATAAATGAGTTAGCCATCTTTTTGGCTTGAGCTTCAGGAAATGTTTTAAATATATGAATCAGGAAATCTTTGAAGGTATCACCTTTCAATCCATGGCGGGCAATTAATTTGTACTTAATATTTGAGACAGGCATTTTACATTCATAAACAAGGAAATCGATGAGAGAAGTATGATAGAAGCCATTTGGAAATTTTATTTCTTGACCGAATTTTTTGATTGTGAATGTGTCAATATAGAATTCTCCATTTTGGTTTAATTCGGGGTAATATATACCAATATCATTATCCATCTCCTCTTTTCCTTGAAACTTGTCAATTGTATCATGGATCGTATATATCGGAAGTGTTTGACTATTTTGTATCAGAATGCTTGGGAATTGTTTGCAAATATCAATATTGCTCAAATTAGTGGGCGGATCTGCAAAACTGCACCATTGAAACGCTTGAGGGTAATATCTATCTAATATTTCCCTTGTCTTATTATTATATCTACATTCAGGCACAAAACCGACCATTACTCTAAACAATCAATTGGCTATTGCAGTATAGCTCTGGTTTGCCCACATAAAATCGTGGACTGGATATATATTATACAATTTATCACATATTTGTTTACGAATATCGTATTCACTATTTTCAACATACATATTATTATCATGATCGAGAAATCCATCGAGTTTACCATTATTATTGAAATGCATGTACTCAACATAATAACCCGAACTTTGCATATATCGACTGATAGCTGTTCTGACATCAAAATCTTCGGGACAAACAATGATATGATTCTCGGTTTCCGCTACCAATTGTATATGTTACTTCAGCTAAGACTGTAATTTGTATCTTTGTCTTTTTTCCAGGCATTGTTTTTAATCGTCTTTCAAATAGTTCGGCAAACGTCAATTTTAATTTACCAGGAGCAGATGTCATATTTAATTCCTCATCTCTCATTTGAGCTATCGATACAATTTTTTTTGGGTAATTAAGTACTTTACCGGATGATGACAATATTTGTGATAGTTTTTTAGATGGTTTAATTGTGATAGATTTGACTTGTTTGGATTTTGGCAAGGGTTTACTTTTTTCCTGTTTAACAAGATTTTGGGGATAAGCAAGCAATTCTTGAGGCGATAACTTATTCAGATTAATTTTTTTACTCATTACTATATTATTTTTAGATAATAATTCTTTAAACCCTAATGCGTTTTAATGTATATTGAAAAAATCATTGTGCCCCGAAAATCGAGGCATAATGATTGAGAAAAAACTATATATTTTTTATTCGGTCAATTTATTTAATATGTTTTGAATGTTAACGTTTTTAATCTGTTTTGAGGATCTATTATGTGTGTATCTACTTTTATTTAACAATTGGATATTACAGGTTGAGCATAAATATTGTTTATTTCCATAACGTAGATTAGCTTCGTATATTTTTTGCTTTCCATTGTAAGTTTGATGATATCTTGCTATACACTCATAAATTTTTTGCTTGCCATTTTCTGTATTATAATAATTTTTGTTGGATACTCTTTTTGATTCTTTGTGATGAGGTGTTTCAAATATGCTCATTACTATATTATATGTAGATAAAATTTTTAAATGGCTTACTTACTATCATCAATAAAGTCAGATTTATAGCTATCATCACCATGAGGATGGAATACATAGTTATGCTTACCGCCATATCAAATAAAAAATTAACAAAACTGGTGGCCACCAGACTTTCTCAGGAGGACTTCCCCATTTTCCCATACCCCCTCCCCATTCCCCCCATTCCCCTCAGTCCCTCCTGAGAAGGTTTTATTCTTATTACCCATAGGCCGGCCATTTACAGGGACTCATAGGCCAACCAGTTACAGGGCTTTTTGTTTGTTCCCTCTCGAGCTTGAGGGCGAACCAGCACTCCTGTGCACCACGCTCTGACTTATAGGTATCCTCTTACGAGTGGTCCTCAGTGCAATTACAGCTCTACTCAAAGCCCCGACACCGTCTACAAGGGAGTTTCCCCATTTTCCCATTTATTCCCTTCCAATGTTAATGATGAAGCCGCGGCCTTTTTTTTTACTTCATCATTAATAAGGGTATCTGGTTACCGGCATTAACAGAGGAGGTTGCGTTTCCCACTGGTAATACTTTCACCAAGATACACTCTAGTACTATTTCAAATTAGCCTTATATATGAGTCCAATTCAATATTCTCAAAAATGTGGGATGTAATTTGTGTCCTCCTCCAATGGGTTTTTCCCTCTGGCAATACGAAGTCTCAGTGGGGGCAAATATTGTATAAAAATAAAAAATCCAAATATAATATAGTAATGTGTGATAAAGAAGTTCACGAGTTATTGATCCAGGAAAGTCATATTAATTGTATCTTTTGTAAACATAGGCACGTTAAACGTGCATCAGCTATTTTGAATGCTTCAGTGTAACTTTAATGCTTCAGTGTAACCTTACCAAGAGTGATGAATCTACCTTTTTCGTCCTAAATGTAGACTGGGTTTTTGTGCGAAATTGGGTATTGCCGTATATAAATGAAAACGCGAAACGCTCAGATGCGTCGATCCTCATGCTATGTAATATTATTCACTTTCCCCTGCCTTTCCC
>BOPM01000673.1:60684-97523 GCA_022179025.1 Porites australiensis | reverse complement strand
CACAAAGATACATACGCTCACACCAATGACATTTGAGCTATTTTTTCAAAATAGCTCGATAAACAGATTCAGGATCCGGGTAAGCCTAAGTGATATTTTTGTTGCGACTCTATAAGACTGATCAAAGACGGGTTTATCGTGTGTAAGAATAGTGGCCAAGTACATGATTATTTAACAGCAGACGAGTATATTGACTTTTATGAAAATAGACATAAAATGAAAAGAAAGTCTGTATACCACAGAAAATATCATATTTTGAATGTCATCAATGATATTGCACACAATAATAAGATACAAGTTGGTTATTATAATAGAGAGAAGATTCTGAGAATATTTCGGTTGATTGACCAAGTTATACCGCAAGTCAATAATTTTCGCAGAAGACGGCTTATTGGTTTAAATTTTATTATAAAACAATTATTTGATATTTTAGGAGTAGAACACAAGATTATTCCTATTACTCAGTCAAAAAATACACTACGATATTATGAAAATTGGTGGGAGAGAGTTTATTCTTTAATCAAGGCCGATATTAGCTGTCTGGTTTTGTCAGAATTTAGACAGGAAGTAAGGGAAAGCCCCTAACCGGAAATAGATTTTACTCATTGAGCGAGAGGCCCTGGGGACGAGGTTGTTGTCTCAAACTGTTCGCCATTTTGTTCCACGGTTTCTGTTAGACAGGAGAGGAACTTTGTAGCGTACTGCTTTTCAAATCTTGTCACTAATGGAGCAAAATCGACAATTGTTTCATCGAGGACTGTCATTTCCTTCAAGAAGTCGTCTTTGTTAAAGGTAGCCCCTCGCAGCGAAGTCCTCAACTCTACTAATACTTTACTGTAAGTCGTGTAACCAAATTTAGATAATTGTATTCTCTTTTTGTAGTCCTTTGTCTCAGAGAATATTTTTAGAGCTAAACCAGCTCCTGATATGCTTCCTAGAATGGCTGGGTTGGCTGTTAAACAGGCAACAACTGTCCCGACTACTATAAGGCCAGTTGACGCCATATTTAATCTTGAAGTGTTTATAGGCCTTTTGATAAACCCAGAACTTGAAATGATAATACTTGTACAATTCTTTGATCTCCTGTATTTCTTATTTTATTTTACTTTTGTTGATATGATTAAAGCGAAATATATTCTCCTTTTGACTCATTATATTATTGGTTTAGACAAATTAGAGAACATAAGAACCGTTTAGTTTTTCTTGCAACATTATTCTATGAAATTCGATAGAATCGAAGTCATGAAAGTTTGGAGTGTACATTACTCTATAGGTTACTGCATCTTCTGAGAATATTCTGAATGTATAGGTACTTTGAGATGCTAAAGCTGAACTTAGTGTTAATGTTCCAGAATAATTTGAGACTGAAGCTTTTACTGTTAGGTCACCCCCTGTACCTTTCTTAGTCAACCAAAACACAACACGTTTACCATTGAAACTATTTAGTAATGTGATAAAAGTTTTGTTACTTGACCCAGTTCTCAGACCATTAGTTTGTAGTGTTAATTTCTTTGTTGTTTTGTCATAAATCAAATGTGGTTTTTCATAAGCTCCATTACTCATAATCGTTTTTATAGTTAGTGATCGGTTCAGCCACAGCTGCATAACAACACAAAGAGTAAAGCTCCTTTTACTGAATAATTCCAAACTTAATGTGGTATTTTGTATCCTCAATCCGCCCTCCCAAATATTGGTAATATCCATCCTAGGAAAATAAATATTAGGTAGGATGCCTGAAACCACGATACCTGATATTCCTATTGTTATTTTATAGTTACTAACATCGCTTAAATCATAAAATTCCTCAAATATTTCCCTATATGCACTATTCTTTGTATGAGGGCTCAATTTTGTCTCCAAATCCTTGACCATTTTCACAGTCGCCGCTGAATTATTCTTAGTTTCATCCGGAGCTATATTTAATATTCTCTTTCTGTTCATATCCAGATCAACATTGTAAACAACTTCAGTCGGCTTAATATCAAATGCTGTATGGTAATCATATGTTTTTTGGGGATCAATAGATGACACTTTTCCAAAAACACCATAAGCAATCATCCAGTTATTTGTCCAATTTTTTGGGTGGGTGTTGAGATCAATACCCGTCTGGGGTATATTAACGTAAAGATCCAGACTGTACAGATTTGCTACAGTTTTTTGAAAGTTGACAATTATTTTGATATAATACATATATGCAGTGTTTCCACCACTATTTGTGTACCGGTGAGAAAACTTTTGTACCGTAAAACCAGCAACTGATACCCCCTTTGACGTGGTTTATCAATTGTAGCAACTGATTTATGCCATAATTGGTAATCCGAATTGAGGATTTCAATACACAGAGTATAATCTTTATCTTTATCAAGTTGATAACAATTGATTCCCATTTTATAAGAGTATCCTCCTTGCTTATCTTTTATAATGGTTGTATATAGAACCTTGTGGTTGTATTGATGGTAGTTACCATCTTGGGGCATTAAATTATCAATTTTAGTAATGTCAAAACTATCGGTGTTATTCGGTTCGAGATCAGTCCATGCTAATCTATTAGTCATTAGGTATTTGAATTCATTATTGTAATGGCTGGGTTTAACATGTGATTTTTCTAAATACTGCATATTGATAGCCTCAGTAGCATCAGTCCGGTCTCCAAGATTAATAATCTTGACCATATTGAATTGGTGGTAAACATATGGATTAGTAATTTGTACAAAAAATGCATTTCCAGTGTTCCGGTTTATTGCTTGATATTGTGAAGTAAGGATTTTGTTATTTAATATTATATGACCAGTCATAGTGCCACCGGACAGTTTCAAATAATTATCATCTATGTATTTTTGTTAACCCCATCTTTATCATCAGTTGGTTTGGCAAGATGAGTGATTTTATTATTGGACATATTTAGTGGTCCAGCCATAACTCCACTGGATTTATCCAGGAATTTATTTTCTGACCATATTTTTGTAGCTGGTTGTTTATCACCATCTGGTTGTGCTACATTATAAATCCTATTGCTATTCATATCCAAATTGCCGGTCATTAATCCACCAGAAAGTGATAGTTTAGTATCAAGTTGCTGTTTTGTTACAGCGTCAAGAAAACTGGTTCCTTTAGCCATACCTTTTAGTTGTTTCCCTAACATATTATAATCCCCCTTGATGTGAGACTAAATCCAACACCTTGATCACCTTTTGGACCTTGGCTACCCTGATCACCTTTGGGTCCTTGAATACCCTGATCACCAGCGGGGCCAGGCGGGCCAGGAGGTCCTTTAGGGCCAGTAATACCGCGTTTTCCTTTTGAGTATGATTGATTACAATTAGGTTGCTGATTAAATATTCCCATTTTATAATAATATATTAGATACTTTCATCCCTTACACAAAATCCATTTGCTTTTAACAGCTTGGCTTCTTCATTAGTAATTGGATCATCCATCCCAATAACTCTGCCAATAATCCGAGCTTGTTCTAAAGACTCATGTTTGTGATTAAGAAGTTCATATAGACAACCCTCTGATAGATTTTCAAATAATTCAGCAATCATTCTACCATATTTGACATCTTCAATTTCTAGATATACTTCCATATAAATAGATTATATTAATTTGGTAAGCTGCTCTCTTTGCTCGTAGGTTATTTGATTTGGTTGGATAATTTGTCCAAGAATTGAACCAAGAGCCCGTTTCATATCTAGTATATCTTTCAATATTACAGGATGGAGGTCATACAGCAATTCAGTTGCCATTAGAGCATATTGGTGACTTTTAAATTTCAAATGTACCTTCATATATTATTGGTTATATAATTATCTACCAGAGGAAGGATAATACATTATATATTCCCAAAAAAGTTTCTTTTGACAGTCTTCATTGGTTTGTCAACATACAGGAATGAGTATGGTTGTTTTGTTGCTTTAATATATTGATCCTTTGTTACATTCAACTCTCTAGAAATCATATTTCTCTCATTACTGCTAGGGAAATCATAAATTACATAATGACTGCAGTTTAGTCTGATATCTTTTGGTGTTTTACAAAATGATTGTGAAAGGTAAATAACACTATCGTTCTTATGACGGCCTTGAATGAAATAATCGATAAACGGCTTTTGGTTCTTATCACAAATGAAGTCATCAAATATTACAATTTTCTGGCATCGCTCTCCAGACTATTGACAGGTTTAATGTCATCATTATTGCAATGTATTATGTCATATCCAACCTGGCTACTAATGTCATTCATTGTTTCTATCATGTGTCGATACTTTTCCTGTTCCAGATTTTTACCGTATAAATGGATCTGATCATAATAGACTAATGGTTTCATAAGGATGTGATAAAGTAAGTTTGTTTTGCCTGACCCTGAATTGCCACATATTAGCATCCGGAAATTGGATTTGGGCATATACTTATACAGTTGTTTGAAGTTTGTATTTTAATCTTCATTGAAATTATAATTTGGAATATCCATATAATATTATGTTAGATAATTTAAGATAAGTTCAGATAAGTTGAGATAAGTTTTATATAACACAATAGTATAATGGATATTGAAAGATTTAAGAGACTCAGTATTCCTAAAATTGAAGCGGGAAAAATGACTGAAGTTTTTAGGGATGTTATAGAAGGAGTTCGAACTAATAAGCAGAATGTTTACGAAAAGACGTCTGAAGACCTGAAACCTCCAACAGAAACGTTTGATAAGGAGATAGAGGAGATCAGTAAATTGAGAGAAGATGTCAATAAACAAGTTACCCCCTATGGTGAACAAGTTCAAAGATTAGCATTACCAGGCCCAAGTGGTGAGGTGGCACCCAAAATGATAGCTGATATGAATAAAGGATTTACTCAAGAAGAACTGGCATTCATACAAAACCAGGAATTGCCATTACCAGCTGACATTTTTTTGCAAACCTTAAAACAGCCAAATTATGCGAAACAAATTCTGGATAAATCCGGTAAAATAAATAAGAAATTGGGTCAGAAAAAAGCCCATTTGAGCACAACAAAAGCTAACAGGAAGAAAAATAAGGATGAAATTGGCGAGTATACTGAAGGAAATGATATCATAAGAAAGTACAGACAAAGAATTGGTATTGTAGAGGAAGGCGGAAAAACATTGAAAGTTGGTCAGGGTATTTATACACAAAAAAAGAGAAATGCCTATAAGATTAACCCCAATACTGGTGTATATGGAAATGTAAGAATTGACGTGCCCAAACTTTATGGCCAGCTTAAACTAATTGCTCATAAGAAAGGTAAAAAAGTCTATAATAAGCAAGTGGACTTTGATACCCTTGATCTGCTCACAAAGCGGTTCAATAGTAAAAAGAAATATTCACCATTATCAAAAATGGTATTTGATGACCTGAACAGGACAAGTGATATTCCAATTCACCAAACAAGTAATAAATTCAAAAAAATCGGTTCAGGTGTTGTTTATTATAATAATCCAGCTGACCTACTGGACAGATTGGAATTGTTAGGTGGATCAATACTAGCTGGAAATAATGGTGTGAAAAATGAATTTTCCAAAATTGCTCACACACTGAACAAATTAGGTGTTCTAAATAACAACCAGCTTAATAGTCTGTTGAAGGAATATGTAATCTAATAATATAAATGCAAGAAAGAGCAATCCATATTTCTTCTGTTAATAGTCAGAAAATCGGACAGAATAAAGCAGAAGATTTCATAATCAAATTTGATCCGGTGTTAAAACTCCAAAATAACATGACACATGAAATAGCCTTGGATAAGGCCACAATGACTTACAGTTGGCACAATATTTCAGATCAGTATCAAAATAATCAAATAAAATACTCACCTGATGGTGGCAAATCGTGGCCAACCGTCAAATTTGTGGATGGAATGTATACTTAGTCAGATCTGAATGACTATCTCCATCAGTACATGAAAAAGAAAGGTCATTTTACCAACGACGATAAAACTGGTGACAAATACCACATTAACCTAACATTCGTATTATCGACATATAAGATTCTCATTCAGATTGACAACAATTACCAACTGGATCTGAGAAATAGTAAATTTGGAGAGATGATTGGGTTCACAGGAAAGATTGTCAATAAAACAGAATATGGGACAATTCTTCCCAATATCACAAATTCTATTGATATGATCTATATCAATACCGATGCCATTACGAACAGGATATTGAATGGTGTTAATACTAATACGTTAGCCGTCATTCCAACTGACAATTTGACAAGAAGTTTCCCATTCACATTTGAACCCAGAAGACTATTGTTTAATGAAGTTTCCCAACTTAATATTTCACAAATGAGGTTTTATATCACAGACTCACTGGGGCGACCAATTGGACTAAATAAGATTGACTGGTTTATGACATTGATATTGCGATCCAAACCAGCATAATATCTAACCTAATAATATACAATGAGACAATCAGAATTCAAGAAACGTTATGATGTTAAAACGGGGAGATATGTTAAGAAGCATATTTATGGAAAAGGTGTTGTTACCGATGTTTTCAAAACGATTGGTAAAAAGCTATTTGGAAAGACGATGAAAGACGCTGCTAAAACAGCAACCAAAAAGGCTGTTCAGAAAGCTGCTACCAAAACTGGTGAATATGCTGGCGAAAAAGCGGACGATAAAATTATTCAGTTATTAAGCAAAAAGAATAAAAAGGCACCGGTAGCAGCAGCATCAGTAGCGACATCGCCAATAGAAAATCCACAATCAAGAGAGCTAAGCGATTACGAGATTAATCAGAGGGTGAATCAATTATTATCCGGAGGTCAGATGAGAAGGTTTATGTAATCTATTAATATAATGAATTCTTTTAGAGATCCAAAATATGTTGAACGATATGAAGATGTTATTTTTGACCTAGAAACAGCACTAAATACAACTGTCGCCAATAATGCTCACCAAAAGAAAGATGGCTATAGGTTTGTTGTTGATAACAGCGGAGAGGTTACACCATTTGACTGGTATAATGCTGGTATCAGTCTTGATTTTAAAGTAGTCTTGCTGGCTAATGGAAGTAATATTGCAGTAGCAGATCATAATGGTATTGTGAATGGGTCGTACTCATTTTTGAAACATTTTGATATTAAGTTAAATGGCAAGAAAGTGTACGATTGTAATGACGCAAATCATGCGGTTAATATTAAAAACTTACTTGACTACAGTCCGGCTTACGCCAGCAAGACAGCAAGTAATGAGTTTTTCTTCCTTGATACATCCAGAAATGCGGAAGAGCGGGAATTTGAAGTTAGTGACACAAATCAGTAGAAGAGCAGCTTACAATAAGTGTTTTGCCCTTCGAAAAGCACTTTTGGGAATCTCATCTACAGTAAATACAGAAATACCACTGAATAGATACTCGTTTTTCGAAATGTTAGAAGATGAGCTGTTACCTAATACAAGAGTTGAGATGAATTTTGAGATTGAGTCAGATGGTAATCTAATTTGGCAAGCCGGGGCTGATTGCAGAGTGGTTATCACTAGGATGCAATTATATGTTCCACGGATAACCTTAAACAGTGAGGGCCAATCATCCTATATGAGCCAATACCTTATCATAAGTGGACTTATTTGAGAGAGAATATTGAAAGATCAAATAGTAGCCAGCAGAGAGCTGGGCATTTCAGAAACTCTTCTGGTATTTCAAAACCCCGACACGTGTTTGTATTCATAATCAATGATGCGAGTATCGGTGCCCAGACACAGAACCCATTCTTGTACAACACATTCTCTGTATCAACTGACCCAAGAACCTTATCCAATTGTCACCTGGAAGTCGGAAACGGTAACGAATATCCCGAGATACATTACACACCAACTACTGATATGACTAGAGTCCTCAGGGATGTGTTGAAATATGTTCACAAAAATAATGAATACGGTGAAGGGTCATTACTCAATAAATCCAATTTCAGTACCCTGTTTCCATTCTTATATTTCGACTTAACAAAACAGAAAATGGACATTAAGGATGGCACCACAAAACTGACTTTCAAATATGAGCTATCTGGAACAACGGCGGCAGCCTACTCAATTTACGCATTAACATTATATGAGCAAGATGTTGAGCTAATAAGGAAAGAAGAAGGTAAAATAATACTCAGATCGTAAATTGAATATGGTTAAAATTATGTAACATATATTATATTTAAGTAATGACAAAATATTATCCTTATGGTGTGTCACTTAGTAAAGGACAATTGGAAAAGCTTTCGAGAGCTTACAATAATAACTCAGCAATAACCATCAGATTAGCCAAAAATGAGTTATCCGGTCCACACGAATTAATGCTCACAAAAACTCAGATCAATAAGCTGAGAAAAGCAATGAGCCAGGGTACAGGATCGGATATCAAAATATCAAAAACATAAATCAGAAAGGCTGTTAGACAGGGTGGTAGTTTGTGGGGTCATTAATCAGTTTAGGAAGTAAGTTGCTACCTATGGCCATGCCAATAGTCAAAAAGGCTGCCGCTCCACTTGTAACAGGAGCGTTATCGGGATTAGCCAGTCTCGGTGTGTATAAAGTATTCGGAAAAGGTCAACGAGGAGGTTTTCTTATTCCAATGGACAAAATAGCGCAATTGGTTGCATACAAACATTTACTGACCACGGGGCAGAAAAAGGATATTCTTAAGTCTCTCCAAACTGGCAACGGATTAGTTATCCGGCCAACTGAAACACAGAGCGGTGGATTCTTAGGAACTCTATTGGCTAGTAAAGGAGTCCCCCTGTTGCTAAACGCATTAACGGGAAAAGGACTACATGCTGCCAGAACCGGTTCCGCTAATACAACATCTGATTATGTTCCCGATACAACTAATGGCCACGGAATGTATAATCCTTATCCCTACATGTCACCACCTTTCTTTGGAACATGGGAAAACCCAGTTGGTGCGGGAGTAAAAAAAAAGAAAGGGAAAGGGACTGCTGCTCGGCAAAAACAACCCATTCAATTCAATCCCAGTTCTAGGAACAATACTATAAGATTCATAAATAAACCGTTATCAAATATTGATTTGTTACAATGGGTTACACGATTAGGAATAAAATATTTCAGAGGTATCTACAGCCGCGATAATTTACCAAATAAAATACACAAATTGGAAACAGGAATAACTAATTTAGATGATTCAATGGGCGGGGGCAGTCATTGGATTTGTTATAGAAATGTGGATAAGCAATATTGCGAGTATTTTGATCCGTTTGGATTGATCATGCCCAATGAAATCAAAAATTATCTGAAAACAAGCGGTAAAAAAATGGTGTACTCATCAGATGAAATACAAGAAAGAGACTGTTTTGTGTGGTTATTTGTGCTTATATTACCTTCTGGAGAGATAAAAGGGTAGATCATTATTAGACGTTATACACAACCCCAAATTCAGTTTCACAAATCAAATGATAAATCACCAATTTCTGATAAACTATTTTATGTAATCCATATATATAAGATGACTGAAAAGTTCTGTGTTTATTGTCAAGAAGTTACTCCACATTATGTGAATCAATATGGATGTTTCGAGTGCTGCAACTGTGAGCCCTTGAATGAGAGTGATTATGAGTCAGATAGCAGCCATGAAACTTATGTTCCAGATAGTGATTAGACAATAATTATATAACATAACTATATAATAATGGTAAAATCTTATTGCGTTAAACAGAAGAAGCAAACAGAATGTGTAGAACCTTCGGGTTATAAAACTGCCAAAAATGGTGGACTTATGTTTTGGTGCACTTGTGCTGAATGCGGAATAAAAAAGTTTAAGTTTGTCAAGAAGGGAAACTAGATCAGCCTGTCCTAGGGGCAGGCGTAATAGACACAGTAGCTGGTACTGCTCTTGATGCGTATGTACATCACGGGCTTCCATGGATGGGTAAAAAAGCAGTTGAGATGGGGAGATATTACGGGTCAGAAGCGCTCAGAAACCCTAAATTACAGAAAAAAGCTATAGATTATGCTTTAGACAAATTAAATCCAATGATCCAGAATGTCGGTTCTCAAGCTCTTAACCAATTATCAACCAAAATACGACCAAAGAAAAACTACAAAACAAACAGAAAAGATCTTGATGGAGGTGCTTTGGATATTCACAAGGCCATTGGAAAATTACCAAGATCCGCAGGCGGATGGACCTTACCAGGGCATAAATATACAGGTGCTTATAATGATTTAGAAAACCAAGTAAGATACAATCCAGAAACTGGTGAAATATTAGAAATTTATGATCAACCAACTGGGCCAACCGATGCAGTGGCCATGCAGCATGATATTGATTTTAGTGTTTGTGGTGATAACCGAAAGTGCAAAAATAAAGCTGACCGTAAAATGGTAAAATCGTTAGATGCCTTTCCTTATAGTGAACGACAGTGGGGTCACTGGTTAGCTAGAAATCTAATAAACACAAAACAAAAACTCGGTCTTGGTTTAAACTAGAAAAGCCGTCGGCTATCAGTTGGCAACAACAATCAGCGGATGAATTACATAAACCAATAAAACGCAACTTTACTCGGCGGCGTGTTATTACAACCGGTATTGACAAAATTTGGTGCTCAGATCTGGTTGAGATGTAACAGTTCATGCAAATGGAACAAGGGTTATAGATATCTTCTCATGGTTCTAGATCTATTCTCCAAATATGGCTGGATTGCCCCACTGAAGGATAAGAAAGGGGAAACTGTCACAGAAGCATTTAAAACCATCTTCAAAGAGGGCCGTAAACTACAATATCTTTGGACTGATAAGGGGAAAGAATATTATAACAAAAATATGAAAGAACTGTTAGAAAAGAATAACATAACACTATACTCAACCGAAAATAAGGAAAAATCTAGTGTATGTGAAAGATGGAACCGTACAATTAAAACCAAAATGTGGAAGCAGTTTACTGTCCAGGGTAATACCGTATATTTAGACATACTGCCAAAAATATTGGAGCAGTATAATAACACCAAACACAGTTCCATTAAAATGAATCCTGTAGAAGCTAGTAAGAAGAAAAATGAAAGTGCCGTATATTACAATCTGTATGGTGATATGAAGCAGTCGTCATCTAAGCCCAAATTCAAGATTGGTGATAAAGTTAGGATAAGTAAGTACAAGAGAAAGGTGTTCGATAAAGGGTACACACCTAATTGGACAGAAGAGATATTCCTGATCAATAAAATCCAATCAACAAATCCAATCACCTATAGATTAAAAGATCTCAATAATGAGGAAATACAAGGCAGCTTTTATGAGCCAGAATTACTACTAGCAAAACAGGATGTATTTCGCGTTGAAAAGGTCATTCGGAGGGATTATAAGAAGAAACAAGCTCTTGTAAAATGGTTGGGCTATAGTGACGACTTTAATAGTTGGATTCCACTGAGCAGCTTATCTAACTAATAGTATATATAGACGATCATATAAGAAAGCTTGATACTAAAATCCAGAGTAAGGAAACCGAGCTTAATGCACTGTTCACTAAAATCCATAAACTGGAGGAAGAAATTGCGACATTTTACCACAAAAAATTAATCTCCAAAAAACTGGAAACAGTAGAAATGTCATTAACGGGCGTCCTAGGTGCAATCTTTGAAACAGAGGAAGAGGGGGAGAATGAGTAAACTATTGTCACAAACTAAAAACAAGTCAGTATCTTTTTAATACACCTTTTTTACATTGCATAATTATATACAATATATATATGGAAGATTATATCCGTCTTTTAGCTAAACAACAATCTCTATCAGGAGGCACTAGTTTGATATTTATGTATATTCCTCCAAATGGTATGTTATGTATATTCCTCCAAACCAGTGAATTGGGCCTTGTCTCAAATATTAAATCAAAAGTCGTACAAAAGCACACGAAAACCGCTCTAAAATCAGCATTATAGCAATTAAACCAGCTAAAAGAACCAAGAATTTCATGCCGTGGGTTATTACTACTATCTGGCATCATAAAAAATACGTGTGAAGGATACAAAGGATCAGTACTCATTGAGCCTGAGCAAGCAATAGAAAAAGCCGATTATAAATGCGGCAAGAGCTTTTATTTAGATCCTATTTTAGATACTTATAAAAAAAAAAAAATTGAAAATCCTATAGTCGACAAAATATTGGATATGATTGCAAAAGCAAATATAGATAGGTTGGATTTTAGATTCAAAAAAATAACCAATAATCATTCTCATGTTGTATTCACAAATGAGGACAAATATCAAAAATATAAGCCAGATCCTTGCTCAAAAACCAAAATAATATATAGTCAAAAGCTATTTCCGTATGGCGACATGGTTGGGTTACGATATTATTAGACAATAGATTGGGAGTAAAAAGGTGGTATACAAGCAAAATGCTTCAACTATTTCCCAGATCAAAGTAGATTATTATGTAAAAAAACAAAGGATCACGACCGATTTTTCACGAAATGCTCTGTATATGCACTTTTTTTGAAATCGGGGGTATATACACTTTTTACCATTTTGGAACTTTTAAAAATACCCAAAAATCGCCAAATCGAGACCCTCGTTCTGCTCTATTGTGCTTTTTTTATGGCGCGAAAAACGGCCGTGATCTATGCCGTAGTCGAATTTGAAAGCAGATTCTGTTTCTGTGCAATACAACCTTTAGATTTATACCGCAGTGAAGCAGAATTTGTTGTTGTTTATGTAAAGACTGGGTCACACGAGATCATTCGAATGTAATTTTCTAGTAGAACGTTAAAAATAGTCAGGACCTTGTTGGATCACGGTTCTGTAACTAAAAAAATATCTACCATCTTAGTGTATATTAAGAAAACAAAAATTGCTAAATTGGGCAACTGAAATCTTCTATTTTACTAACAAGCTAAACACCAACGTATAAAACAAGAACCTTGCTATCGCCATTATGAAGTCGTCACTTCAGAAGTAAAAAAACCTTAAAGGTTCATAAAAGTTCACTGTAAAAATTTGCATGCACAAACAAAATTTATAAAACCATTACATATTTTTTTTTTGTAGCCGTTTATTATCATTTTGTTTTGACTGGCAAGATAAAACGTGATCTTCAACCTGTAATATTCGATAGGCCATTTTGACAGTACATAAACATAAAAGGCCAAAAAACACCTTAACTTAGAAGACTAACTATAAAATATCACCTAAATATTTTCTGTATATCGCATAGAAATACGCCAAATATCAAATCTATTTATAGATTGCAGCGATCTAAAGATATAAAGCAATAAATCCGAACCTACCTCCAGCTAGACGGCGCCATTTTTCTTGCCATGAGAGCGGATCGAGAGCGGAAAGGCCAGCTAGTTCCAGTCCTACTCCGCATCACAGCTGAACCAGAGGGCGCGTATGAGCGTTTCAACGCCCACGAGGGAAGGGTGTAATGTAATTTACATACAATAGGCGACGCACCGGTGTCGCGTTACAGGCGACCGTTTAAAATATAAGCGACTTTGTATGAGAAATATATTACCGAGATGACTTCCTTGTAATCATGCTCCTATCTCCAATCATGTTCTCAACATCTGCTTTTATAGTGAGATGAACCTTTTCTCTCTGACCTTGCATTTTATTTAATCTGTTAGCAAACAGATTCTGAAATGTGGTATCTGGAGAAAATCTAGATGCTGATGCTTTGTTTAATTCATCCTTCCTCATATTTGTTATTGATACAAGCATCATTTTATAAGTCATGACTGATCCATTCTTACAAGCAAGATTCTCGTAAAACTTAATTCTATCTTTCACAATACTATTAGTAGCTAGCTCGGTCAGTGACTTGATTTTAGATTTTGATGATGGTGGCAATTTTGCTGGCTGCCTGATTGATTGCTCGATCTTGTTTGCTGCCAGCTGAACTAATGATCTAGGGCTAGCTAATTTTGCTGGTCGTCTGATTGATTGCTCTAATTTCTTTGCTACTAATTCGGTCAGTGACTTCGGATTTGATAACTTGACAGATTCTACTGTCCTTTTTGGCTTGACAGATGTTACTGTCCATGGCTTAGCGGTACTCCCGGCTCCTAATATTCGCATTATTTATTTTACGTCATCGCTCCCAATTCGGTCCTTGGTCAGATATCTTACACCAGCCGAAATTTTATTCTTCTTATTATTGATCCCCATGGGGTCATTGATACATATAGTATCTGTAGTTCCATTATTAATAGAGTAGATAAATGTTCATATTTTATAACTTAGCTCATTACTTAATTAATTTAAATTCAATAATCACGATCTACAACTTAATTTAAATACTCGAATGAATACCAATAACCATCAACTTTTGATCTGCCCCTTTTATAACCATACTCTCTATCACAATTTTTTTTTAACAACACCCGTACTAACTCCTAATTCAACCTGTACTGAGTACATGCTAGGAAAATAGTGAACTTCATCAGTCATCAAATTTATGGCTTTTTCAGATTTTTTATTTATATAATTATAGTTAGTAAAACTGTAATCTGTATTCTTGGCAGCTTTCTTTTTATTTTCACTCGGGGTCACTAATTGCAGATTGCATAATCTGTTATCAGAACGATTATCATTAATGTGATCAATTTCTAATCCTACTGGTACAAGTCCATTATAGCACTCCCATATGAATCTGTGAACATAATAATTGTTTTTTGTTTTCGCCCTCAGCTTTAATTGTGCACAGTATATATCCACTTCTATGTTTTGCTCCTATATTGATAACCTTCCTCTTAGTATGAATATATTTCCCACATCTAGATCCAGCATACAAATTATAAATTGAGTGTTTCCTAAATAAAATCATATAGGCATAATAGTATAAATCGTTATCCCTTTAAGTATCTTTCGTTTTTGCCAATTAATTAGTGAAAATGGGGGAAATGGCTCTCTGTAACAGCAAATATAACGGGTGTGAGATTCCGCCGGCACAGCTATCGTAGTGACACTAACCGAAGAGGACATAGCGTCTTGTTCCAGAGCTTTTCGGAAGCCTAAAAATGCCGAGGAAGAGAGGAAGTTAATTGAAAATGGTACCCCAAAGTCAACTATTCCAGTGAAAACGTTTTCGTTAAAAATTTTTTTCTGGAATGGCCGAATGGTAGGTAAACAAAAATCCAGTACTCAAGCCTTGCCTATTCACAACTGGCAAGTCTTGAGTGCAACGCTTGGACACTGCTATAGGCAATATTACCACTGTGTCACTGAACTTTTGGCTGATTAAATTGGTGAAAGAACAAAGTTTAATTTTTGCAATAGTAAATAGTGTGTTATTTTGAAAGAACATTAAATTTTCACCCACTATTTGTTGTGTTAGTTTCTGTGCTGATAATTAATATTCATAGGTCACGTGCAATGAAATAAAATGTCATCCTTATTAGTTTTTTTTGTATAAAGAATACCAGTGAGGATGAAATTGTTAAATAAATAATATAAATGAAGCAAAATACAATCAGCCCCGCACTCCGCTTAGACTGAAATCAAATGCCGCCCCCAGGCGTTTTAGTTTGACAGTGTTTTACCGGGGTTTAAAACACGAGCACGTGACGGATTTTAGCGGACGTGATAGTTTGTTGAGCTCATGAATTATTGATGAGTTTTTGAAGAGTGTTTATTCGAGATATATATCTCTATAATTCTTATAGTTCCATGTGAAAGTACTGCTAAAGAGGCTTTTTTTGAATGGTCACACAACAGGATTTCATCCACAGACTCCAAAGTTAAAACCATCCTTTAGGACTGTATCATTTACGCTGGGAATTGAAGGTTAATAGTTTTATTAAATTTGGGCGAGAATTATCAAAATAGTTTGTCGCTGGGATCTGTTAGCCTAACCACTCGATCACAGTTGTCTACTCCCTGATTCCTGTGTATAAGTTGTTTTCATCTTGCTTAACAAAGAAGGCAGCTTTTGGCATGATGAGAGTCGCTCGCTATAGGCATTACCATTTGTCGCCGAGTGTGATAGTGAGAATAACAGCTCCTAGACCAACCCGACTATTTCAATGTCGGGAGCTCATCACTCCAGGTTGTCCATTGACTTCCTATGAGTATCTTAGTGGGTTATATCTTCAGTATATTTTTCTATTTCTTTTCCTTTAAGAAAAAATGCAGGAACCACTGTTTTGTGATTTCCAACCGGTTCAACTCTCTGTGCTTAAGACTTCCCTTACCTCATCCACTAGTACTGGAAATCATACTTGGTTCTACTTTGCTGGTGGTTCTTTTAATTTGTAAAAAACTAACATGCCTTGAGGAGCCGTTGTTAATGTACAGCTTCTGTTTCCCCCATCTATTGGCAGATGCAGGATGGTATCGAAAAGTTTGCTTCCTTATGACTGGCAACCCTTTGTTTGATGGAGTTGAACAAGTCCCAAGTTCTGTATGGATAGTCTTAGGGACTTTTTTTATACAAGTAATGGGATGTGCTATCCAGAGCGTACAAACAAAATGCTCAATTCTTGTCGAATTGTTCTGTTGTACGAAGGAAAATTTCCTCTCTTTAGTGGAAGACTTCGAAAAAGGAATAGTAAAGCGACGGCTGGAGGAAGAATTTGAAAAGGTCGGATGCAAAGGAGAACTGGAATTAACCATCACAAATGAAGAGGAGGTGTATGAGACACTGGGTGAGATAAGGTAATTTTACGCTTTTTCCCATTCAAATTTCTTTTTGTCGTTTGATTGCTTCTTTATTTACTAAACAATATATTTGTTCCGTTTTAATTTTATCCTTGGTTTAAATTTTTTTGTTTTCGTTTTGGGTATGGTAATCAGAGATCGCGTTAAGGCAGAAATGGTGCATTTTTACGCAAACAAAATGCAAAAAAGCATCATCAAAATTTAATGCGTCCCAGGATGCAAGATATTGACTTGATGAACTCACTTCATTTACTTTGAATCTCGAATAGATTTTGTTGTTAGAGTGACATGTAAAAAAAATTTCGAACAAAGCGAATTCACATCGTGGCTGCCATATTGGATTTAACTAAGCAAAGGGGACTGGAGACGATTAACACTTTCAGTAAACTTGAATCAGCTCCCGCCACGTTTGTTCGTTGTTTGATTGATTGTGCTGGTCGAGTTAACAGTATGACAGTAATTTGCCAGTCACTCTTTCTCATAACAACAACAAAAATAATTTCTTAGGGGAGGGTCACCAAGATTTTGAGACCCACCCAAAATGCTTGGGACCCCAATTTGACCGGACATGTCGGTCCGAGGGAAAAAAATCCTACTGCCATCCCTGGTAATGTAAGATAATGAGTAAAAAAAAAAGGAGCCCAACATATGTAATTATATAATTTATACAACATACAATGACTTGCTCACTAAAATATCCTCATCATCTTAGTTACGTTTATTAGTACTCACGCCATACTAATTGCTGCCCCCACTTTAGAGCTATAAAATCATCTAATCATGCAGGCACACAATGCACATTTACCCCTGGCTCCCCTCCTCCGCCAACTTGAAGAATATTTTTTGCTCGGGGTTTCGCCATATTCACACTGTCGAACTTAATTAGTCGGACTCAATTTATTTTCACGATGCGTAATGGTCTAAAATGCTTGCAAATAAAAATAAATTTTAGTAACTTATGCGTCAGGTTTGGCACATGAGAAGTTCGGCGTTTGAAACGAAGTCGCTGCACAGTCGAAATTCTTATGTGGGCCACTCGATCTTAACTCATGGGTCGAACCATCCTCGGAGACGCAGGGGCGGTCAATTTGGTCATGAAAAACGGCAGCGGAATTTTTCAAGAACGGGCAGGAGAGCCGCTGGGATGCTACTCTTAACGAACCAGTTCCTCGACTTATTCGAATGCTTGTCTGCGATTGGGCACAGAAAAAAATTCGTGATCTTCTTATACGAAGGAGTTTACCTGCAAACTCGACCGTTTGCCGTACCTGTCTGGCTCCTGCAGGAGAGCTTTCTTGGAGAAGAGTTTTCAGTTTTTCAGTGAAAATTAACCCTCAACGTTTACTCTACCAGTTTCACTCTAAACATAATTGGTCTTTGACGCGGGAAATAAGAAACTTCTTTAAGATTCCGTCGTGTTGGGCCTGTGCGCTGGTGGCATGATGCATTGCGGCCCTTGGTTAGATTTGCTTGGTTTTTGCCCGCCTCTTGGCCAGTTCAACGGCGTTTAATGGAAGTGACTTCAAAGCTTCGTTGTGGTTTCAACCGCCACCAGCCGCTTTTGGAGAACTTATTGCTGACCCACGTTTTGCCTTTTCTGCCTGCCAATGTTTCACCAGTTACTCCAGAGGTAATTTCTTCGTTAGGGCTCGCGCTGCGTCCATAGCTCTTGGCGAGGTCAGCTAGCGAGGCCGATTTTGTGTTCACGTTTTATTTTTGGAATAGGTATCAACTTTGTTGTTGCGTCTTGTACCCTCTTTTGTTTCGCTCCTTTCCTCCGTTTATTCAATTTCTGCTTTGTTTTTGTCGAGTAGGTTTCTACAGCTAGTCTTGTGTCTTGTCAGTTTTTGATATTTAGCGTTTACCATACTGTACACCTTGCTTAGCGTTTGCTTGTTATTTCTGCCATTACCGTGCTGTTATTTGTCCTTTATCGCATCCTCTTTGTTTGTTTATCGCCTTCTTGCACAGTTGGTACCTGCTTATTAGTGCCATTGTTTCTTACCCGCCTATTTGCGTGCTCTCTTATAGGCTTGATTATTTGCAGGTTTCTTTCTCGTGTTATTATTTTTCAAGGGTGGATTTGCGCTTATACAACTGGGAGCGGAGAGAGCTGCCGCGTGGACGAGTCTGTTTCGTTAAACTCTGACTTAGTGACCCAGGAAGTCTGCAGAGCAACTGACGGCCTAGAATCCAGCGGTCTGGAGACCCATAGTGTCGTTTGTGTTGTGTTCAGTTATGATTGCGTTGCCCGGAGAGCCAGCGGCCAGAAGAGCCGATAGCCTGCGTCAGTAGCCAGCGTTTTCCGTGCGAGTGTGTTAAAAAAGAGATCCTAAGAAATAATTTATGTTTAAGCAGCCCGGAGAGCCAGGAACAATTGTGCTATGTTGGATTGTGATTGAACGGCCCGGAGAGCCAGCGGTGTGGAGAACTGTAAATCCGTTTTTGTTGTGTTCAGTTATGATTACGTGGCCCGAAGAGCCAACGGCCTGGAGAGCCCATAGCCTGCATAGATGCAGATGCAGAAAACGTTTCCGCCGGATTTTGTAGAGAACCGAAGAGACAATTGTGTTAAGTTGATTTATGATTTAGTGGCCCGGAGAGCCAGAAACAGTTGTGTTATGTTGAATTTTGATTGAGTGGCCTGGAGAGCCAGTGGTCTGAAGAACTCTAGAATCAATTTTTGGTATGTTTATTTATGATTACTTGGCCCGAGGAGTTACTCTTGGAGAGCTGTAGAAACGATTGTACAATGTTGAGTTATGATGGTAGGGGCCTGAAGAGCCCAGGACACAATTGTGTTGTTTTAAGTTGCGATGAAATGCCGGGCCCGGAGATGTAGCGGTCTGGACCGTCGCGGAGACAGTTACTGCTCTTTGTAACATTAAGAAAGTCCCCTTTGTCTTTGCAGATTCTATAGTTCATTTACCTATGTTATCGTTCATTTTTGTTTTTGGGTTGAGTGTTATCCTTCTCTCCGTTGACCGCGGAAGGACCTCCTCAGTGTCTCAATTCCGGATCTGATTCGGATCCTGGAGTCAACGGTGGGTTGGGTTTTCCTATAGATTTTTCCGGGTATTCAGTCATAATAAGGGTATGATATGAGGAGCCCATAATCCTGATAATAATGATATATATAATTTACCGACACAGACTCTTCCATTTAGGGTTGTTAAAATTTGATTAGACCTCTAGTGAAATTCATCTTTAAAAATTAGTGGTGGTCCACGGGGGTAGTCCATGGACCGGGTCCACGAAGGGGTCCATGGACTAGGTCCACGGGAATGGTCCATGTTTTGTATACGTCCCTCTGTAAGTCCGTTAAGACGAACTGGACGAGCAAACGATCGGGTTTATCCTTGCCGTGGATCAAGATAAATACAAGAAGGAATCTAGCCAAATTCTTCAGAAGTTGAGTTTTGTTACGAAACTCCTGGCCATACTGTTGTGGTCGTTTATTAAAAACAGCCGCCGCGAACTCGATAGCCGTTTCATTAAAGGTCTTCCCAGTTTTAGCACAAAAAGTATTCAAGAGTCAGCAGCCTCTAAAATAACTCAACAGAAAGGTTAAGTGAACTGTGAGGAAAGATTCTATCGACGATTCCATCACTCATTGTGGAGTAGCAGTCGTTAATTCTCTTCCGGCCTCTGCCAGCACAATGGCCGCTGATAAGAGGACACTGTAAATCCACGTAAAAAAATTCCAAGGGCAAACAATTTTAAAAACAACGCAAAAAAGTCTTCTATAATCACCATAGAACGATTCATAATCAGGGCCGAGCTTTTCCACTTTTGGATATATTTTGTTCCACGAAGCAAAACAAGCAGTTACCCAATCACGGAGCAAATTTGGAGTCACATGACGCGAGGTTTGTTTTCGTAAACTTTCTGTATGACAGTCAATACGTGAGTCAAGAGTAGTCAAGCATGCACGACAAAAAAAATGCAGATGTGAATGGATGAACCGTTTTCAGGAAAAGAAAAACGTGTCGTTAATATCTGTTTGCATGGACTAAATAGTGATAGAACCAGCCGACCACGCGGAGTTATTTCACCTTGGCCTCGGTGGCCAGGAAGGATATCATGGTTCAGTTTAGGAAAGCGAACTTTGGGAAGACAAAAGTCTGATCATATTTTTTACTGGCCGGGATAAACTGTTTGCAGAAAGAGGAATATAATTTGTTATGCTTTCAAACTTGTTCAATACTCCGACGAAGTTTATGCATGGCTTTGTTGAATTTTTCATTGTTTTGCTTCGTTCTGTATTGTTATTGTGAAGACAATACAATACAATGCCAGGCATAAATTTGTCGGAGTATTGGACAACCCTCTATCCTTTAGCGAGGATTGACTACTCCAGAAAATACCATAACATACCATAATGCTCTTTCACCAAGAGAAACTGAAAACAATGCTTATGCAAAATTTTGGGGTGACAAACAAAGAGTATTATGGTATGTTATGGTGTTTTCTGGAGTGGTAAATTCCATGTGAAGATAGCGTGACAAAACTTAGCAGGGATTTTATCACATTCATGGACAAAATAATCACGTAGTTATTCCGATCCAGGCGTTCGGAGAAATCTAAAGAAACCAGAACCTTTATATAAAGGTTATTTAGCTGCAATAAAAAGCTATAACGCTTTAGAAGAGGTCAACCCTCCATGCAGAGCATCTACCCGTCAGAGGAAAACCTTACACGTATTGGAACGAGCAGCATTTTGGCTTGAGGTGAATTCGTGTGGCTTACCGACCTTCACTACTAATGGCTGTCAGCTATTCTTTAAATAACGCCTAAACGTGTATGCACGGCACTCTTAAAAAGCAGGTTATTTTCTAAGAAAGTGTGTTTCACTTGTCAGTGACAAATGATTGTACCTCTTTTTTTTTTTTTCATCTTTGTTATCCTGATGAGAGTTAACCATGTTGAAATAAAGATGTTTTATCACCTAATATTAGTAGTAGCATTATTATTCATACGGAGAAGCTTAGCGTGCAGTAGCCAAAAAATCCTTTACACATAAGTGACTATATAAAATAAAAAGCTTTAGATTCTAAGACAAGGACGACTACGAGAACAAGCTTTTCTCAATACTAAGTAGTGCACACGAGCGAACCCAACGTCATTTTGGCGGGAAAATGTGATGGCCATCGTTATTCGCCTACGAGTTTAATATAGCGAGAATGTCGCAGTGGCGAAAACAAGTTATCAAATGTTAGGAATTATATCATTTAGCGATCGGAGAGGACTTTACCTCCTTCAACAGAGATAAGCGTTCTAACTTTTGTGTTGAACAAAAGTACAATGATGCTTTCCGGTGTGTCTATTTTTAGAGAATAGGCGAGAAAACTTAAAATTAAATGTCGTCCTCGTAGTCGTCCTCGTCGTCGAATCTAAAACTCTCTAATGTTAAAAAGTGCTGAACATCCAGGCATTTTTATTAATGCGTGAAAGGCGGGAAGTTAAGCGCAAGAGGATACAAAACAATAATATTGAATGATAATAAATAAATCGATGACATTTTTGAACCCTCGATCCTCAACATATTACCCTCACCCCTCGACATTCTTCCCTCGACCCTCGACATTTTACCCTCGACCCTCGACCCTCGACAAAAACCTACACTCCTTATTTGGTGGACAACGCCGGGAAAAAATGCTTGATGTTGTCCAAAATATAAGCCTCCCAGAAGAAGAAAAAAATCTCGCGGCCCGCCTACCAGAAGTGCGGCCCATCTCCACTTTTCACATGAAACAACTAGAATATCTCGAGAATGTCCAGAGGACTGGGCCAATGTTTTGAAGAAAATAACGACAAACGCATTATCGCAGCGATCACAGTTTATTTTCAACTTGACATTGCTGTCCGTGCACTTGACATTGCTCTTGGAAATCATGCATTGCGCGCGCAACCTACAGATTATTCACTAATCTGTAGGTACAGATTAGTGAATAATCTGTAGGTGACTACAATGTATAATAATGTAAGTTATTGTATCTCAATACAAACTCATAAGTCATAATTATTCATAACAAGTACCCCGAGTCTTCATGAGGGAATCTAAACAGGTTCATCCAACAGCTACTTAAGTTTGATTTTTCTTTTGTAAGAACTTCGTTTGTTATAGTGCGACTACTGTAACCGGGACCACCTAGACAAAGTTGACCAATCGGATTACATGAAAATAACAATACATTTCAAGAAAGTTGGTTGTGGGCCAATCAGCAGATCGTGAAAAAACAATAAGTTGCAAGAAGCACAAAATTCAAATATTTATAGAAAACGTTTTTCAAGAAAGCAAAATGTTTCACCAGTCAATGTTTTTCTGTTCGAAACTTTACATATAACACCCAGCAAACATATTTGTTTGGCACAAGCTGTTATTGTGTCATCTCTCTCTTGCCACGCGAGCTGTGATTAAACAATTTTGAAGGTCATTATTTGAAGAAATAGATTTTATTTTCCCCTTCATATGTTCAGAGTTAGATCACAGATGACGTAAAAATGTTGCAAGTCTTACCACATTTTGACGTCCTTTGTGATCCCATAATTCGAGAGCTTTTGATTCTAAGACGAGGACGACAACAATAACGAGATTTTCTCAATACTAAGTAGTGCGCGCGCGCGAACCAACGTCATTTTGGGTGGAAAAAGTGATAGCCATCGTTATTCTACTTCGAGTTTTAAAGAAAATGTAGTGGCGAAAACAAGTTATCAAATGTTAGGAATTTTATCATTAAGCGATCGGGAGAAGGCTTTACTGCCTTCAACGGAAATAGGCGTACTAACTTTTGTGGTGAAAAACGTACAATGGAGCTTCCCGAGGTGTTTATTTTTAGAGAATTATAGGCGAGAAAACTTAAAACTAAATGTCCTCGTAGTCGTCCTCGTCCTCGAATTTAAAGTTCTCTATTGTACAGACTCACGGGAACATGAACTGATCTATTTGCTTTATACAATGAACGGTGGGAGAGAAAAACGACTCAATTGACTTGTGGCGTACGCGGCTGTTTGAGTTGTGCCAGCTACGGCATTTTTGGTCCAATTTTCAAGTCACCGACACTGCTTTTCATATTGGCTTCTACCTTTCTTCTTTATTGTACTTGTTAACAGCTTCTTCAAAACTTCTCCTGAACGTTTCACTTGCTCTAAGTAGAATAATCGCGTGGACATTTTGAACACTGGGAGTATAAGTCTCTCTCTTAGCGAGGACAACCACTTTGAAGATTTGTTTCAGTTGAGGGATTTTCAACTGTTTAAGAACGCTTTACGTTTCGGGTTCTTATTTTTCTTATTATGTGGACAACACAAAAAAAAGAGTCTATTGTAACGTCATTCGTGTATCTTGGGGCAACGACCAATCAAGGTGCGCCTATCATTCACTACATTGTATAACTTCTGTTAAGAAAGTCATGCTTCTTTCCCGCGCGCCCAATTAACCTCACAGATGTTATAAATATCGCACCAACCTCGTTTTCTCCGTCCTAATGTAAGTTGGGTATCCTCGTTTTTTCCCATTGATTTATCGCCCGGGGGCTTCGGGCTTTGGCGATAAATTAACGGGAAAAAAATCCCTCCGCAACTTACAATTCGGACCTCGAACTTGGTTAGTAAGAGGTATTTATCCCCTGGTCAACAACAGAAACGAGCTAGAGTTCTTAGACTTAGAGTAACAGGCTCGGTATGCTGGTACTCAGTCTTGGCTTTTTTTCACAGCTTAGTGTAGGTCGCTAGTAACAGTTTAAGAAGGAGTCACAAGAAAACGATGCTAAGATCGTGAAAAGTCTTAATTCTCTCTAGTTAAGTCTTTTCAACTGTCCGACTTACCTTTCCATAAGCTTTACATAACCGCTTATGCGGGTGCCGTAAGTTTAAATTTGCATGGTGTGTGACCTCTTATAGAATAATTTTTGTTTTTAAGAGCACAGATGAGGAAGAGAGAGGGTGAACTACCTGCGGTTACAGATGGTGAGTGTACAACTCCTTCGCATGTTGTACTGGTAGATGCGTGTAACGGTAGCCTGTGTAGCAAGCGCTTCCAGTCGAGTTATTGCGCGAAAGTTGGAGCGAGAGCCGAAAAAAAAAAAAATGGAAGGGGGAGGGGGAAAGAGGATACGCTTGCCCGCAAACCCCACGATTCTTGAAAACGCCCCTTGATATTTCTCGGTTGTCGTGTAATCAAAAAGTTGCTTTTTAGTACATTTGAGAGACGGAATAATGTTTTAGTTTAATCAATCCCCAAGTAAAAAAAATCCAATATATCTCTACAGTTATTTGTTTTTTGTTGCTGGTGCTGGCAACGCTGAAGCACCATCCCAATAACCTCCTTCTCGCCATATTTTCCTTTTCATTGGTTGTCTCTGTTCTTTGTTTCAGTTAGGGATAGTGCATTATAGCTAAATGTGTTGTCTTTTCTTCTTTGAAAATTCTAGATCCGAAAAAACAGGATGTTGCTTCCTTAACGGTTTTACCGGAAGGAGAGGATACGGAGGGTGAAATACCAACAGATGGTAAGTTTATAACTTTGTTGTTGTTTGTACAGGTATTAAAATGACGGCGTTGAACAACAACTAACAACTGACTTACCGTCATAACTATAATAACCCGTCCACGACTTTGCCAGTCATGGACCAAACGATTGCAGACCATAAGCAAATGAATGAGCAAACGTAACTTATACACCGTCTTTTGTTGACCACAGTTGGAATTATTGATGTGAAAATGTCCATAACCTCTGTAACCCACAATATTTGGACAACTGCTGAAACTGATCTCTCTAGTTTTTGGCAATTAAGTGAGCATATCTAATGAGGCGATTGGCAACCGAGCTGGCCTGCTTTTTCAGGGTGGCTCGCTTAGGGGAGGTGAGTTTTTGCCTGGTACTACATGAGGGGAGGTAGATTGGAACAGGCCAATGTTTGTCGCAAAGATTTTTTTTCGTGACACGCCTAAAGATGAATGACCCAAAGGATTGTCATTATACCTTTCTCCAGCATTCTGTTTGTTTGAATTCAAGTAAATCGCAGATAAATTTCAAACCTTGTATTGGTATTGGAGGAGATGGAAGATGAGTTCTTTCTAAATCATTTTTCTTCTTTGATTAGTCATCAGTGCTGATTTACCAAATTGTCCAAGATCAGTTTGAACTTTTCTGCGGTTTCTCCACTATCCAGACCGTTTGGAAACAGAATGACTTCTTGATGCCAAATTTTCCCATTTATTAGGTGTCTTTCACTGTTTTGTTTGTTGGAAGGCGTTTGATAAACATGTGTGACAAGAGGGACAGTCTAGATAAATGTGTTGTGATTTCTTTGAAAATTCTAGATCCAGGAAAAGAAGATGTCGCTCCTCTAACGCCTTCTACAGCTGAACCCGGTGAGTGTGCAATTTTTTTGGCATATTTCTTATTTTTTTCATGCGTGTAACATCGTTGTTCTTATAATAACTTGTCCAAGATGTTGGAATCATGGATCAAACGATTGCAGACTATAAGCAATTGAATCAGTGATCAAAAGTTACTCGGATTCCTTTCGTACTGAATATTCCACTCTGATTAGTTCTGTACATTTTAAGTTTGAGATTTGTCGACGTCATTTTCGGCCATACGATAAAAATTTCATTTCAGTGAATTTCAGCCCGGCCGTTTACATGAGGCGAGCTAGCCTGAGACAAGCCATGTTTTGACACAAAGGTTTTAACATGGGACCCAAGCCCCTGTATTTAGGCTCTATAAGTGACACAATCCTAGATATCTCTATAGTCTTTTGTTTTTATTTTTTTTTTGGCTGATGCTGGTAATGGTAGACTATCGCTCCCATAAGCTCCTGCCCTTTCCTTTTAAGTGCGTTTCCAAAGTTATTCATCCTTACAAAAACACGCCTAGCTACTGCTTTATTATTATGACTTTGATTTGGAAGTGAATACCAAACAGCCATGTTAAGCTGGCTTTTATCTAAATAGAATTTATCATTGGTTTTACTCAATAACTTAAGTGTAATCTGGAGATGAACTCCGTCTTCTTTGTTTTTCTTCTTTGAGCAATCATTGTTGCTTTGCATCCATAATAACGTGTCTAAAAACAATGAATTTGTACGGATTTGCAGAGTTCTTAGGGCCAGTCTGAACATTCTATAGTTTCTTAACCATTCAGGCAGTTTTCAGAACAGAACGACTGGATGCCATATTTTCCCTTTCGTTGGTGTCTCTGATTGTTTTGTTTGTTGGATGGCGTATGGTGAACATGTTTCCGCGTTTTTTGTCAAAAAGGATTTCGTATACCGGTATATTTGAAGTGTGGCGTTTAGGGACTAACCTACATAAGAAATACGCTTTTACTTTTATTCAGCACTCGAGAAGCATGTATTGTTTAATTTCAACAGAAGCATATAACCCTGAGGCGTCCAAATTCCCCCTATTGCTCGGGCGTTTCCATGGGAACGATCCGAGCTATAAAATGGGAAGGGTTTGTTTTTCTTCTGGCACAAATCGCCCTCTGGCGCCCTTAGCGCGTGCGCAAGATACAAGAGTATGCTGCGTAAAATGGGTCAGCGTTCCAAACCACAGCACAGAGCACATGGCTGCCTGAGACACGGTGAGTAGAGGCATCTCTATTCGGTTTACAATAAAAGATGGCGAGCAAGAGATTGACTACAAACTCTTCTGAGTTAACCTTAATTATCAAGAAGCCCTCTCGAAGTAGTAAGCTCTCAACGGAATTTGAACAGAGTGTTTCTGAATTCTGATCAACTCAAGGGTCTTTTTGAAGATACTACGAATTCCCACCGTCTTCTAGCATTACTCTAAACTCACTGAAAAGGGACCGATTCTTATCGTGCAAACTGTCATCTCAAAACTCTAATTCAACGACCAGTTAATTCAAATTTCCGAGAAGGGGAACTACTATATGAATGAATGGTGTACTTTCGTGTATTGAACAGACTGAGGTATAACATTAAGGTTCGTTTACTTCGTCAGCATTTTAAATTATATTGTATGTAAGAGAATTTTTTCTCGTTAATTGATGTCTATTATAATCGTAAATTAAATCCATAAAAAAAACATAAACATACATGATTACTACTTTCAAGTTTCAACGTCGTCCTCTCGCAAATAGCTAGGCTAATCGAGTCGGGCTATGGAAAAGATATAGTGCACATTCACTAGGAAGAAAACAAAATGAAAAGAAAAAAGAGAACTGGCCCCAGTTGTTCAAAGGTTGGATAGCGCTATCCAACGGATAAATCACTATCCCACGGATAAGTGTTAGGGAAACCAATTGCGCTATCCAGTGGATAGTGATTTATCCAATGGATAGCGTTATCTACCTTTTGAACAACTGGGGCCAGAACGATAAAATGTACAAGAAGGTACGCCGTAACTTTTGCCGATACAAGGTTACGAAACTTATTGTACATTTTATGTCGGCTTAATCAATCAATCAATCAATCAATTTATTAGTGTCGTAGCCTGCGATAGGGTTGCCCCGAGTATCCGAGCAATTAACTATTAGTAACCAAAGGTTATGTAGTGCGGGCGACAACGATCGAAGGTCAAAACGCTTTTGCTCCAACGCTGTGCTTGGAGTAAATTTCACGTGACAGATAGTCAAAACACGTGTGATCAGCTTACGAGTGATAGAAGGTTCAAACGTGCGCGATCAAATTGCGTTATGTGCATTCCATTCATTCTTAGTGGAAGTCCAAATGAATGCTGGCTACATTCTCGACCCCAGTGCTTACGGGTCTGGGAATGCGCGCGTAACTACATACATGCGCATGCGTAATAACAACCCAGAGATTAGGATTGCGGGCTCCTCTTGTCCTCTGTAATAATAATATAATGTATGAAAATAATAATTTAAAAGGTTACAAATATATAAGACAATAATAAAAGTTAATAAATCCGGGAATGTATCTGTAAGAATTACTCAAGTAACACCCTCCCTCGTCCCACTTACTTAATTAGATGCTGTGGAAATCTCACTGGTAGAATATATCGATTATGAATAAAAAATAAACTTAAGGACCGTAAGACTTTACTTATTAAAGCAGGTGTGTTAACATAACTATCATATGTAAAAGACGTTTATGTAAAGAAGCCTTAAATGTGTGGTTAGGGAGAACTTAAATACTTTGAGGACTACTGTTCCACATTCTTGCCCCGAATCTCGAAAAAGGTCGAGAAGAACAATTATAGATTGAAAGATGTCGCTGTGCTTTAGTATGACATTTCCATGCTAGGAAATTTTTGTGCCTTTGTTAGTTGCGATATTGGAAACTAAGTTTTTTTCTAAACACATTTCCAATTACAATTTGTGCTAAATCTTGATATTTTACGTTTTCGATACATCTAAGGAACGGCTCGATAGCTTTCGTTTAAAAAATTCATTACATAATCTTTATGACTTGTATAATAGTGTCTCAAGTTTACATCTCAGCGATTACCATTTCAAAAGATTGGCCAAGATATATAGTGTTTCCAACCCTAAAAACTTCATCCGAAAATATCTCGATAACGCTGTATTAGACTTCGCTCAAACTTCCATTATATTGACGTCAGGGACGTCATCATTGTCATTGCTCAAGGTCTCAAATGAGTGCTCTGAAGATGGATTTCCACTGTCGCGTAATTTTTGTGTGCGTACATATAACAGAGGTATAAACGGGGTATTATAAATGACGTCGGTTCCTTACTAACAGCCTGTGCGTATTAACTTGGTAGTTGGGTATCGGTATTGTTTGGTATATATTCCCGGATGTCCACATTTAAAAGCGGAGCGTTTTTATAAAGTGGAAGTCTGCTTTCATTGGTTGTCTGCTTTGATTAGGTGTCCATATGAATGTTGTGTTCACAGTAAGAGGGTCTCCGTATTTACGCAGGGTCTGATTAAACGTGGCCTGTATATTTGAATGTCGATATATAGCGCAAATGTTGTAGTGGTAATCTTATGAACTGGTTTTTCCGTAATAACGGGTTTGTCCCTATCACAGCGGTCGGAATTTTAACGGTTTTTTCCCCCTTACGATGCTCCCGGATCAGTTCTCTCATACATAATTTTTTCATTAGTGTCCGCATCACCAGAGTGTCAGTTTTTAATGGCTCGCCGGTTGTGAGGCGATTTTTTGCTTTTTATTGTTTTACTAACGTTACGCTAGTGCTTCGGCGAGAAATTATATCCAACAACTTAGTTTATCATGATTTAATGTTGAGGTGTTTCCTTTTTTTTTCAGTTGAAGTTAAAGAAGACCTCGAGCAGATGAGAAAAGGAATAGAAGAGTTGAATATCTCAAAGACGGAGGAAGAACGAAATGAAGGTCGGTTTTAGCCCTAAAACAAAAGGCTCAGTTAAGGTGTTTTATACACAGAATGGTATCATAACCGGTGGGTTTTATGAGCCAGTTCAGTTCTTGTTATTCCAACCAGTGAAAAAGTTGCGCTCTGTACGTGAGGAATTGGAGAGGCCGGGGGTATAGATTCAACCTTTGTGGTTTTAAATATTGTTTGGTTTAGCGTGAAAATTGGGGAATGGATAAGCTCTCGAAAAACACGCTTTGAAAACAAAAGAGGTCCATGAAACATTCATTCATTGCACAACTATAATTTATTGAGGATTCTTTTAGAAGTAACCTCTTGGTTGCTCGCCAAAGTTAAACCTCAACTTCCTAGCTGTTATGAAATGAGAAATGCCTGGGAGCGCAAAACTGTGGAAACTCAGTGTCTTTGAGTTGTTTAGACAAGTCTAGCGTAACAAACCGTTGTTAAAGTGTTTTGAAACAGTTTTTCTGTCCTTACCTCCCTGGAGTATTTTGTTTGCACTCGTTTTAACAGAGTATTTAGTTAATACGTGCTTTGACTCGCACTTTGTAATTAACCCAATTTGGGTATCCACTTAATTTACCTTCTGTTCGGCTTATTCATCTACATATGTATATTTACACAGAATTGTTTATGTTTGCTATTGTAAATTAATGATTCTGAGTGGGTAACTGTATATTTATAGCTACCGTCCACTTAGATTCTTTATTTATGTGTGGGATTCAAGAAAAAAGCGATTGAAGAAAAAGGTTAATGACAAAAATGGTACCCCTTTCGTACTTTCCATTGGAAAATCGTACCCCTTTAACATACCTGTCTTTTTCAGTCGACCTTTAAGGCTTTTAAGAATTGTAAAAAAGCCGATCACTATGAAATTGTCATCACCAATTGATTTTGGATTCAAGGTTGACAAGATATAGTTTGAAGTAAAATCGACATTACTATGGCAACAATAATTGAAAATCTGAATTGAGTTAAAGACGAATTTGTATGATAATGACCTGCCGTGGAAAATTCGACATAATGAACTTCTAGTGCGGTGTTTGGCAAATAACCTCTGTGAATACAAAAAATTCTGTTTTAGTTCAAATAAATTGTACAAAGTTCCAACCTCGCATCAGACATTTCAGTGGAAAGGAGTAAATGTTTTCAAATTCATGTTCTTCTTTGACCATTTATCGGTGCTTTCTACCTATAATAACGTATCGGTAAACAGGTTGTACGGATTTGCAGAGTTCCTCAGGCCCAGTTTGAACGTTTTGCAGTTCTGTTTCCATTTAGACAGTTTACAGAACGACTGGATACCATATTTTCCCTTTAATTGGGTGTCTTTGATTATTTTGTTTGTCGGAAGGTGTTTGATATACTGTACATCTTTCTGTGTTTTATCATGTCAAAAGTTGACAGTGCAGTGGAGCCCGGAATCCTAATCTCGAGGTTGCTATTGCGCATGCGCGGCAAGTATGTAGCCAGCATCATTCTCGAACCCAGTGCTTTCCTCCATGGCCGTCATGTACAGAAGAGCTCTGGGGTAGATTGTAGCCAGCATTAGTCTGTACTTCCACTAAGAATGAATGGTGTGCATAGAACGCGACCTGATCACGCACGTTTGGACCTTCTTTCACTCGTAATTTAATCACGCGCGTTTTGGCCTTCCATCACGTGAAACTTACGTAAAGCACAGCATTGCCTCGATTCCACCTGCACTCCCTAACCTTTTGTTATTACTCGTGACTAATTGTGTTTATGTCCCAGTGTATGGGTCTTCATAGCTCAGGTGGTAGAGCACACCAGCGCTAACGTAGAGGCCATGGGTTCGAATTCCGTTGAAGTCCCGAAATTCTTTTTTTGGGTTAATGTGCAATTGTTTAAACTGCAATTCCCACTGCGACTATCATATCTTTATTTAAAATTTGTATTTCCTCCGTTGACAACATCTTCATTTCTGTGTTTATGTTTGTTCTTCGGATATTCCAGATCCGAGAAAACCGTACGTAGCCTTTGCAACGGCTTCGTTTGAAGGAAAGCAGACAATGCGTAAAGATGTGGAGAGTGAAATACCTGCGGCTGCGGTTGCGGATGGTAAGTGTATAATTTCGTCCTATTTTATTCAGGGAAATGCGTATAACAACGACAACTAGTAACTGATTTATCATTGTCATACCCATAAAGACTCCTCCAAAACTTATCATGGGACCAAACGAGACCAAAAGCAATTGAATGACAACAATTAACTAATATTCCCTCACGTATAGAATGTACCTCTCTCATTTTGTCGATTTAGGTTTGGAAACTAGCATCGTTTAACGATCTTTAACAACTAGACCACTTTGAAATTATTGATGTGAAAAATGTCAGTAACGTTTGTAAACAATCAATTGATAGATATTCGACGACTGATGAATACCCCACCCCCACCCCGCTCTATCTTGTTTGAAGCAATGAAGTTATGGTGCTTCCGTTATTATTGCGGAAGCAGTGACCTACGACAAACATTGTCTGATAACTTTTTCGGTTTAAATCCGAACGCTACGAAACTTTGAGAAAACCTGCAGCCATCTTTGAGGAAAGTTCAGGAAAGTATGTAAAATTGAAGCGCAAGTGGACCCCACTTTTTTAATTTTTTGCCTTTAATTTCTACTATCAGGTTTCTAATGATATTTTAATTTAGCAACTAGTGAATGAGGCTGAGTATGACCTGAAGATTTATGCAGATCGAGGAGGATGTTATCCGCCGAGTTAAGGTGGCTCGGTAGGGTTTTTGAGGGTCAATGCCTCCCAAGTTTGAGCATAAACTACGTCACCGCTAACAAAGATTTGGAATAACTCGTCCAAGATGTTGAAATCATCGATCAAACGACAGCGGACTATAAGCAGTTAAATCAGTGATCAAAAGTAACTCGGATCCCTTTCGTACTGAATATTCCACTCTGATTATTTTCCCATTTATTAGGTGCCTTTCATTGTTTTGTTTGTTGGAAGGCGTTTGATAAACATGTGGAAGGGACAGTTGAGAGGACAGCCTAGATATTAAATGTGTTCATGTTTTTTTGAAAACTCTAGACCCAGGAATACAAGATGTTGCTTCTCTAAAACCTTCCTCGGAAGGAGAGGATACGAAGGATAAGGGTCCGAAGGGTGAAATACCTGCAGGTGCAGCTGCACCCGGTGAGTGTTTTCTTTTGTCGTATTTCTTCGTCGTACTTATAACAACTCGTCCAAGATGTTGAAATCATGGATCAAACGATAGCAGACTATTTAACAATTATTCCACGAGGGCGCGTTGGATATGAGATGATAGGTAGCCAACGAGGCGCGTAGCGCCGAGTTGGCTATAATCATCTCATATCCAACAAGCGCGAGTGGAATAATTGTTTTATTAAAAACGCCCACAAAATCTCGTTGAATCTCCCCGACTAGAACAAACCGGAAAAGACAAGGGACTTCCGCTATTCACATGTCACACGTCTATCAAAACTGTCAACGCGCGAACGGACTCGCCTGGACTGCATGAATGAAAAATCAAAACATTGTAGCGATGAACATTGGTTTTTTAAAAACTCGTCGGGATTCTAGGATTTTACACAGCAGAACAGCTAAAAAAACCTGGCAGATAATGTGAAGGAAAAGAATTTTTAAGTGACAGCCGTCGAAATTACTGTGACTTTGGATTTTCGGTGCAGTTATAAAAGTAAGAACAACGGAGAAAAACTATTACCTCGGTCGCTTGTTATGGAGTTGTTTGAAGCCACAAGCTGGTTTGCTGAACGAGAAAAGAAGCTATACTGCCGCTTCGATTGCTCTAGTGAATGCTGCATAGCCTGTATTTGTAGCTGGTTACTTGCGATTTATATTCTTGATGTCGGATAAACAAGCCGCAGTTATCTATCGGCGAGTGACTTGATCGGCGAATGGCTTCGCGATCATGAAGAAACAACACTTGTCTTCTTTCGTAGCTGGTCAAGGTACTTTAGTTCCATGTGTTTTCATGTGTTTTTCGACAAACGTTCAAACAAGCTCTTGTGGCTTTTTTGTTTGTTTTTGTCTTTTTTCTTTCGATGAAATTGCATTTCTAGTATTCTAAGAAATGAATTAAAACGATTTGCTTCGGGCGCCGTTCTATCCTTCGCGAAAAAAACTCTCAGCTAGCTTCCAATTTTAAACTGACGCGTACACCGACCATATATGGAGAGCATGGTCTAATAGCTCATATACCATAACGGCTAAGCCAATGAAAATGCTAGAATTGCATTATCCAATGATTCAGTTTTTAATAAAAGTAATTACGTCAGTGATCAAAAGTAATTCTGATTCCCTATCGTACTGAATATTTCACTCTGATTAGTTTTGTACATTTTAAGTTTGAGGTGTGTCGACATCGTTCTAGAAGTGACATATTGTGAATAATCATTTTATTGATATCCGGCCCTATGATGAACGTTTCTTTGGTTCTAGGTAATTCATTAATTCGGCATTGAAAGCCAGGTAGGCCTGCTGTGCCAAGTTGGCTTGGTGTTTTATGGAGGTGAATTTCAGTCCGGTATTACATGAGGCGAGCTAGCCTGGGACAAGCCAAGTTTTGGCGCAAAGGTTTTAACATAGGACACATTCCCCTGTATTTAGGCTCTATAAGTGACACAATCCTAGATATCTCTATAGTCTCGTGTTTTTTTTTTGTTGTTGCTGATGCCGATACTATCGGTCCCATGAGCTCCTTCCCTTCCCTTTTAAGTGCCTTTATAAAGTTATTTATTCTTACACAAATACGCCTAGCTACAGCTTTATTGATTTGGAAATGATTAGCAAATAGCCAAGTTAACCCGGCTTTTTACTAAATAGAATTATCATTGGTTTTACTCAATAAGCAATCATTGGTGCTTTGCATCCATAATAACGTGTCTGTGAACAATGAATCTGTACGGATTTGCAGACTTCTTCGGGCCAATCTGAACGTTTTGTAGTTTCTTGACCGTTCAAGTAGTTTTCAGAAAAGAACGACTGGATGCCATATTTTCCCTTTCGTTGGTGTTTCTGATTGTTTTGTTTGTTGGAAGGCGTATGATGAACAAGTTTACCGCGTTTTTTGTCAAAAAAGGATTTTGTATACCGGTATCTTGATTTAAAGTGTGGTGTTCAGGGAATAACATCTGTGAGAAATATGCTTCTACTTTTATACAGCACTCGAGAAGCACACATTGATTAATTTCAACAGAAGCATATAATTACCCTGAAGCGTCTAAATTCGGCTTATTTACGTAGAACCATGTTGGGTTCTCTCTAGCCGTCCAGTTAGAAGCAAGGAAATTTTCTTGCTCAAATATGGAATCAGAGAATTGAAGGCATCCCTGTCTACAAAATAGGCAGTCTCGGAATCTTCCAGTCCTTAACACTTCTCCAAGTAATTCCATAGCATTAAGCGCTGAGCTGTTTTCCATCAATATTATATAAAATAATCAAGACTTATATGCTTCTGATTGTAAGCTCCTCGCAAATGTAGACGCTAATCGAAACAGCCATTGGGTAGCTAGAATCACGAGTATGTGCAGTGCAAGAGAGCATCGAGTTTTGGGTCGGGTCTGAAATAGGGTAGGAAAAATCAAATATTGTGTTTGAAATAGCTTTCGAGTTGCAAGAAGCATGCTGCGCATTCGGTAAATGATATTCTCGTAAATTTTGCGCGATCATGACCTGCCATGGAAAATTCGACATCACTGAAGAACTTAAAGTTTTGTGTTTCGCAAATAACCTCTATGAGATTAAAAATATGCTGTTTGTTAGAATTCAACTATATTGCAGATAAATTTCAAACCTTGCATTGGTATTGGAAGGGAGGGGGGTGGTAGGGGGAGACGAATTCCTTCGTAATTCATCTTTCTGCTTTGACCAATCATCGGTGCTTTCTATCTGTAATAGCATTGTAGTAAACAATCTGTACGGATTTGAGAAATTGTTCAAGCCCAGTTTGCATTTTTCTGCGCTTTCGCCACTATTCAGATCGTTTGCAGAAAACAAAAACTTATTGATGTCAAATGTTCGCATTCATTAGGTATCTTTCATTGCTTTGTTTGTTGGAAGGCTTTTGATAGACATTTGTCACAAGAGGGACAGTCTAGATAAATGTTTTCATGTTCTTTGAAAATTCTAGATCCAGGAATACAAGATGTCGTTTCTCTAGTACCTTCCTCGAAAGGAGAGGATACCCAGGATAAGGATGCGAAGGGTGAAATACCTGCAGGTGCAGCTGAACCCGGTGAGTGTTTTATTTTGCTGTATTTCTTATAGTTTGTTGGGTGTAACATCGTCGTACTTATAACAGCTTGTCCAAGATGTTGAAATCATGGATGAAGCGATAGTTGACTGTAAGCAATTAAATCAGTAATCAAAAGTAACTCGGATTCCCTTTCGTACTGAATATTTCACTCTGATTAGTTTTGTACATTTTAAGTTTGAGATGTGTCGACATCGTTCTAGAAGTGACATATTGTGAATAATCATTTGATTGATATCCGGCCCTATGAAGAACGTTTCTTTGGTTTTAGGCAATTAATTATTTGGGCATTGACAGCCGGGTTGGCCCTCTTTTCCAATTTGGCTCGGTGTTTTATGAAGGTGAATTTCAGCCTGGTATTCTTTGTTTGCAACCACGTGACCAAAAATTACTACGTCATCTGCCGGCGCCATGTTGGGGGATAACCAGACCATCAAGATGGCTGCCATGCAGAGTGCGCCGGACGAAAACGTGCAGTTTTCGGATTATTTTGCGGGTCTAGATGGCCCATCGAAATTAAGATATAGGGAAAAAGTTAGTATATGTGGGTTCGACCCTTATTCGTTAAAGAAAAGTGATTACAGTGAAAATGTGGAGCTTCTACCGAGTGTGCAGTATCCGGATATCGTGAATTATTTAGTCT
>BOPM01000673.1:32433-49009 GCA_022179025.1 Porites australiensis | reverse complement strand
GACAATATCCTTACTTTGTCAGACTTTTCCACGCTTCCACACCTCTGGGAAGTGTGGAACTAAGTAAAGAATGACAAAGGGTTCATGACTGGGGGAAAGTGTGACATTATCCTTACTTTGTCGGACTTTTCCACACTTCCACACCTCTGGGAAGTGTGGAACTAAGTAAAGAATGACAACGGGTTCATGACTGGGGGAAAGTGAGACAATATCCTTACTTTGTCAGACTTTTCCACGCTTCCACACCTCTGAGAAGTGTAGAACTAAGTAAAGAATGACAAGGGGTTCTTAACAGGGGGAAAAGTGCGACAATATCCTTACTTTGTCAGACTTTTCCACACTTCCACACCTCTGAGAAGTGTAGAACTAAGTAAAGAATGACAAAGGGTTCATGACTGGGGGAAAGTGCGACAATATCCTTACTTTGTCGGACTATTCCACACTTCCACACCTCTGAGAAGTGTGGAACTAAGTAAGAAGTGAAGAAACTCTGGATTTCATGGCCAGGGCTGGACATGGCTCACACCAACCCAGCACAGCCCTCACAATCACTTATTAAAACAATTTTTTACCCAAACATTTTCACATTTAGTACAGAAGCTACAAAACATGGTTTTACAGATGAAAGTGCTGCTATTGAAGCTTATGAAAAGATCATGAAGGAAAAGCACATCAACTTTCAAGTAACGAAATGTGGCACGTTTATCAATAAACAGTATCCATGGTTACATGCCACACCTGATTTTTTGTGTAGGTGTGATTGCTGTGGGGATGGATGTGGGGAGGTTAAATGCCCCTATTGTTTAAAGGATACAGACTTGGAGCAGTATATTAACAAATACAACTCTTGTTTGAAGTCAGAAAATGGAGATGCAAGTCTAAAAAGGGAACATGCCTACTATTACCAAACCCAACAGCAAATATTCACTGCTGGAAAGCTTTACTGTGACTTTGTTGTTTGTGGTTTTCACGAGCAAATTGATCTCTTCTGTGAAAGAATTTTGCCTGATGGCAGCCACTGGCACTCTGTTGTTTCCAAACTTAATCACTTCTGGAGATACTGTGTGCTACCAGAAATTCTGGGAAGGTGGTATACTCAAAAGCGAAGTTTGTCTCATTCATCACGTGATCCCAATTCTGCTTGTTTTTGTAGACTGGCAACTGGAGGGCCTGTGGTAACGTGCACAAACCAAGCATGCCCCATTTCTACTTTTCATTTATCTTGTTTGAAAATTACAAAAATACCTAGCAAGTCGTTTTGTCCCCTGTGCCAAAAAACGCCAGCAGCCAAAAATGAAAAATCAAAATGCAAACAGACAAGAGATATTTTGGATGAAGCTCTCAAATTAGATTTTATCTGCACGTGCAAACAGAAGCCACTGTGTTCGGATAAACTGCTGAAATGCCATAACCCATTTTGTCAAAGTGGAAAGTTTTTTCATTTGCCCTGCTTAAACTTCAAGCGGATGCCGAACAATGCAATGACAACTTGGGAATGTATGGTGTGTAAATCAGGAGGAAAAACTGAACAAAGCAAAAAAGTTGTTAATGACTCTTTCAATACATCTGATGACAGAGTTGTGATAACTGGAGTTTCAAAATGCTCTTCAGAAACGTCAGCATCACTTGCAAAGCTGAATGATGGGCATTACCGACTGATTTGGTCACCCAATGGTTGGCTTGACTGTGACATTATCCATGAAGTACATGTTTGTCTCAGAAACATTAATCCAGATGTGGAGGGCTTACAGAGACCAACTTTGGGCCCTGTCAGAAACTTCAATCAAGTCAATGGGGAATTTATTCAGATTTTGCATACTGGTAATGCCCACTGGGTATGTGTAGGCTCAGTAGGGTGTGAAGATGGCACTGTCAACTTGTGTGACAGTCTGTATCATAGCATTATTCTAAATGAAGTACAAGAGCAGGTACTCAATCTTGTTGGACATTCAAATTTTACTGGCATTCAAGTTCTCCCTGTTCAACAACAGTCAAATGGCAGTGACTGTGGAGTATTTGCTGCGGCCTTTGCTACATGTCTTGCTTATGGTATACACCCTCCAGTGCAATTTGATGTCCCTAAAATGAGAAACCATTTATATCAGTCTTTAAAATCTGGTGTATTGAAAATGTTTCCTATATTTTAGACTGCATAAGGTACATCTTTGGTTAAAAAATTTTTGAAGAGAAAGAATAGCTGCTTTATTATAGAGAAAATAATACAGTTGCCCAATAGACCTGCATATTGGAAAGGAACAATCAATTCACATAGTAGTAATTTTACCCAATATATAACTAACCTGATAACTTCCTTGATCACTAAGTTCTTGATTGACAAACACGGTAATCATTGTTGCCATTGTGTATGAACAAGACAAAATACTCCTGAAATACCAGGATATAATGCTTATCCCATGCTTAAACAGTAGCCCCTCCCCAAAACCTTAGATCCAAAACCTTTATGTAGTCATTCAATGAGCAAATAGTGCTATCGTATATAGTGGAATACATGTATTAAATTACTGGTATCTAATGTTTGGCTCTCAGCGAATGAAAATCATTTAGAGGATAATTCTATCTGCTTTGATAATGATGAAGATGATGATGAGACCTTTATTCAAGTGTCAACCTGTACTAGCAGTGTAGAACCACTAAGTGAGGACACTAAAATAAGTTTTAAAAGAATAAATAAATTCATTAAAGATGTAAAAAACCAGAATGTTGAGAGAAAAGAAATTAGGAAAAACTATAACTGTAAAGAATATGAACAAATGTAGCTATTACAGGTCAAATTTTACTTTAGATTAATTTTGATTTAACCAAGGTTGATTCTCCCTTTCCTTTGTTTCCTAGCCCTAATTTATGAATAATTAGGGCTAGGAAACAAAGGGTTAGAAGAGAAAGTGAAACCATTGAATGATACAGTGGAAACAGCTCGAGCCCGAGGCCAAGGCTTTGAATATTGATGACAAAGATTCAGAACGCTGAAACTCAAGAAAAAAAATTATGAATGACATGGCTAAATTTTGTATTGTTTCACTTCATTCCTCATTGCTATGCTTTTGTGAAGTATTGTTGCAGGGTGAAGCCATTACAGTACACTACCATACATAACTTTGTCGGAGTATTAAATATCAATTCTGTCTCACTAATGTTTGCAAAGATATAAATGTCTTATAAAAGCTGATGAGCTTACTCAAAGGGAACAACAGATGGTGAAAGATTTGTAAGGGCTGCACAAACCCTGATCATCCTGTCAATAAGTGGAATTTTTCCACTTTTCACTGAACATGTCAAATAATCTGTTGGTAGTATTCCCTGCAGGATAGAATACTTTTGCCTCAGGAGTCCAATGACATGCTCGACATGTATTCTCACATTCGCAATTCCTCGTGTTCGTTCCACATCAAGTGGATCAAGTTGATTCTTTCCTCTAGTGAAGGCAGGGATAGCTAACTGTGCCTGGTAGAGTGCAACACTTTCCTGAATGGTGAACCCTCAGTCTGCCATAACAAGGTCCCCTGGCTTCAAGTGGTTCAATAAACCACACTTATCAGTTAAGTATTTATCAGAGGTCCTTCCTCCCCATGCTTTGGAAGTAAAACAAATAGACCCTTGGCGTGTAATTGCGATGAGCACCTGGACGGTATTGTGGTGTTTATAGTTAGAAAATGTTTGTGCTCTTGCTAGAAGATTTGAAGGCCGCTCTATGAAGATCTCAAAACAGTCAATAATAATGGTGGTTTTTTTTCCAAATGAGAACTGAAAAGAAAGAGGCATCGTGTGCCAGAGGTCATCTCGTTCAGGCTATCTGATGATAGGGGAAAGCCTGATATCCATCACAGTTAACCAGGTGGAGAAGGCTCTTGAAACAGTACTAAGAGAAACGCCAAACCTATACGCAAGGTCTTGCAGAGGAACATTCAGTCTTAATTTCCTTATTACCATAATAAATTCTTGAAACAAAGACAAGCTTTTACTCCTTCGAGTGACGAACGGACTGGTGAAAGAAAAAGTTGCTTTGAGCACATCAAAACCCGGCAAACCAGTGTAAAACCTCACTCTGTCATTATGATCAGCAAAATATTCCTCAGTAAAAGGTTGCAGAACAGCTTGCTTAAATAAATATTCAAATTCAGTTGTTTGAGTTTCAGCATTTTGGGTAATTTTTACCCCTGACTCTGGCGTTTGAGTTTCAGCATTCATTGTTTTCTTGTCATGACGTCCGTATAATTCTTCCTTGGTTTCTGGATCTTTGTCATCAACACTCAAAGCCTCGGCCTCGGTCTCGGCCTCGTAGAATATCTCATCAGCTGTTTCCCCTGTATCATCAACATTTAAAGCCTCAGCCTCGGGCTTGGCCTCGTAGAATATCTCATCAGCTGTTTCCCCTGTATCATCCACTCGTTTCCCTTTTTCTTCCACCTCATTTTCTGCGATCTCTGCTCGACGTTTGCGTCTGTTGGCAGCTCTCTGTGCTCGAGCAGCTGCTTCTTCAGGATCCTTTACATGCTGTTTTGAATGACCAAGATGGAGGGTAGGGACCCAATCTACGTTGAATCGATCCCAATCGTTCGCAGCTTCTCCTGAAACGAAGTGCTGGCTGCAGACCCGATCGCGTTCTAAAATATCATCAGTTAAGTCTTCTCTACTTATCGCAGAGATCCACATTCTTCTTCGCTCAGAAGTAAGTTCTTCGGTGTACTCTCCTTGATTGACTATAACACGTGGGACACGAAAAAACCTTACTTTTTCGACGTTAGACCGCTTCTTCCCTGTTTTGTTCCCACAGCTAATGACAAGGCAAATGACCATGATAAAATGTGCTCCAAATGTTGCTTTCACGGTACTCAATGCTGGTTATCATGGAACACCAACGTGGCGGATGAAGTCCGTTACCATGACGATATAGAAATTTGGTCACGTGAGTGAAAACGCTCTATAAGAAATCAGAATTACAACTGAATAGAAAATTGCTGATAAGCATCCCCCTAACTGCACCATTATGATTATGGGAGAATTAAAAAATTATTAACCCTTTAAGGCTCAAGAATGATCAACATCAGTTTTCCTCAAACAATATCAAGACATAATCAGAGAAAAGGTTTTGAGAATTAATTTAATGTTCACCTAAGGAAAATGTTTTGATCCTTTAACAAATTATTTCAACTAATTCATTAAGGAAATGTTTGGAGATCACTCTGAAGAATTTCTATGGTGATATTGAGGCTTAAAGGGTTAAAATTTGTACAGACAGTAACTGATACATTCATCTCAATCAAATGGTACTATTGAATCTGACAAATTTGTCAGTGAACAACAAACTCTAGCGGTCTTGTCAATCGGTGCAAGAGAATCGCCTGCCTTTACTTTCAGCAACTCTGTAGGCAGTATGCTCTGCAAGATTGGGTACTTTCTTCTAACTAGTCCGATAACTCGTTCAACATGAATTCTGACATGAGCCATTTTTCTTGTTACTTCCACCTCTTGTGCAGATAATTGTTTTTTACCTTTAGTGAATGCTGGGATATACAGCTTTGCCTGGTAGAATCCAACACTGTCTGCAATGTCAAAGCCTCTATCAGCTAAAACGATGTCCCCTGGTAGCAGCTTTCTTAGTATACCACTGTTTTCAGTAACATGTTTATCACTTACCCTTCCTCCCCATACCTTAGATATAAAGGATATGACTCCTTGAGGGGCTATTCCAATTAAAAATTTCACAGTATTGTGATGCTTGTAGTTTGACCAAGTCATTGCTCTAGCTATTAAGCTTGATGGCCTTTCAATAAACATTTCGAAGCAATCAATTATCACCGCCATTTTATCACCAAAGTTACGCTTAAAGGCTAAAGGCATTGTTTTTCTTAGTTCTTCTCTTGCTGGCCACATAATGAGGAATTGTAAGCGTGTACTCATAGCCTCAATCCACTTGTCAAATACTCTACTTACAGTTGAAACAGAGATGCCAAATCGAAATGCTAAGTCTTAAAAAGGAGATTTTAGTTTAAGGTTCATTAAAGTAACTAAAGATTCTTGAAACTCCGAGAGGACATTGGTAGATGTATGCTTGACATGTGGGGCAACTAAATTCAAGACATGAGTTAGTAAAACAAAATTTGGAATACCAGTCTAAAACTTAGTTTTCTCATCATTTTCAGAAAATGCCTGACGAGATATCTCTATATTCAATAGTTGTTTCTTTCACTCGTTAAGTTCTGTTGTAGAGTTTCGAATAAAACTTGCTTCCCTCTCCATATCCTCCACTGTAAGGCTTGTCTGACACTGTGCATCTGATGTAGTAACATTTGACTGACAGCCTTTGTCATTGTCTGTGTCAGGAAATGGATTTGTGTAGTTGTAAACATAGTTTATGGTTTAAGAACATTGCATTTATTAACTACTGAGAACTTCGGTACCTTTACATGGACAATTTTGTTAAAATTCTAATATTTTTTGGTCAAATCAAAGGTCTGACTATGATCTTTTGTAGCATATAAGCAGTTTAATCCGGAACCTGTACTTCCCTGGAAGTATCCGGTAACTTTAAGGTAGCAGTGATTTCAATAAGAATCTTGCTTATGGGTTTCAGTGAATTTTAATACTCAGAAGTGTCCACAAACCAAACTGTGTTTTCTTCTTCGCGGTAAATAAAATACAAATATATTTAAGAAACTGTGACTGTTTTTTATATATATTGTGATCTGAATAAAAAGTAAGAAGGATATTTATTTGTTTACCTTGGGGTTGGCTCGCGGACTCATGCGGAGATTCTTCTTCTTCTTCTTCTTCTTCTTCTTCTTCTTCTTGTATTCAGCAATCGAGAAGCACGTATTGGTTAATTTCAACAGAGGCATATAACCCTGAGGCGTCCAAATTCCCCCTATTGCTCGGGCGTTTCCATTGGAACGATCTGAGCTATAAAATGGGAAGGGTTTGTTTTTCTTCTGGCACAAATCGCCCTCTGGCGCCCTTAGCGCGTGCGCAAGGTATAAAAGTATGCTGCGTAAAATGGGTCAGCGTTCCAAACCACAGCACAGAGCACATGGCTGCCTGAGACGCGGGGAGCAAAGACATCTGTACTCGGTCTTATCAAAAGCGCTCTGGAAGTAGTGAGCTCTCGAAGTAGTGAGCTCTCAACGGAATTTGAACAGAGTGTTTCTGATTTCTGATAAACTCAAGAGTCTTTTGAAGATACTAGGAATGCCTAGCGTCTTCTAGCATTACTCTCAACTCACCGAAAAGGGACAGATTCTTATCGTGCAAACTGTGCTCTCAAAACTCTATTTCAACAACGGGTTAATTAAATTTCCGAGAAGAGGAACTACTGTTACAGAGCTACTGTTTATATATTTCACTATATGAATGAATGGTGTACTTTAGTGTATTGAACAGCGTACTTGCCAGGCTGTATTTTTCTCTTTAAAACAAAGCATTCTTGTATGTAGAAGAGGAAGGGGAAATCATTGTATTCGACTGATAAATATTTGTCATGCTATAAATTCACGGCCTAAGTGCACTCGTATCTTCGAACAATATGGCCTTCTAGCATTACTCTAAAGAATAGATTGATAACTGCAGAAAAGGCCGCATGCTCACGATAAAATTCAGACTTAATGGCTTGTCACTGGCACTGAATAAATGGAGCCTTTTCGTCTACGTGTATTTAACAGTGCACTTATCTGGCCACAACGCACAGTATCCGGCCATGTTTTCCCAAGATTGTTCAGTTTTAAAATTTATATTCAAAGATTTAATTCTTGTTGTATGAAAAAGAAGGCATTGTTCCTGATTAACAAAAATAACTTAATTGCTGAGCAAAGCGTTGAATGATGTGTGCCATCAACGGAATTTGAACAGAGTGTTTCTGATCAACTCAAGGGTCTTGTCGAAGTGGAGTGCCTCCATGTTTAATGCAGAAGAAGTAACAGAAAATGAATCGAGCACTTCAATTATCTTTTATGTGACTATGTCCTTGCTCTTTGCTTTGATGTCACTGATTTTGCTTATTTTATCTTCTTTTGTCTTTATGTCCTTGATTTAATCCTGACTGAAACTCCTGACATGTTTAGTGATGTTGAAGTACTGACTGATCATTTTAATTCTGATCTTTTTCCGGTTAGTTTCAATATTAAGCTTTTATCTGGTGGCCCTCGTAAGTCTGTCTCAAGGAAAAATTACAACTTTAAAAAGGCAGACTTCACTGCACTGAATGAATTATTGAAGTATATTCCATGGAATTGTGCTTTCTTGGAAGAGGATGTGGACATCTGTACTGAAAGAGTCAATGACTTATTACTAGCTGCTGCTGATATGTGCATTCCAACATTTACTGTGAAAAAGAAAACTAATCCTCCATGGATTAACAAGGAAACTCTCAATAAGATCAAAAAGAAAAAAAAGGTTATGGAGAAAACTAAAGGCTCATCCATCAGAAGTCCTTAGCCGAAAGTTTAAAGAGTTACAGGGATCCGTCAAGTAGTTAGTAAGATCTGAGTATAAAAGGTATCTAGAGCATCTGTCGAGTCAGCTGAAGGTAAACCCAAAACGATTTTGGAGCTACCACTCAATTAAGTCGAAATCAAAACGGCTTCCTGATGTAAACACCTACAACAGAAGATCCGCGATAAAACCTCGTGAGCAAGCTACCTTATTTAATATTCACTTTCATTCAGTTTTTTGTAAACAGAGTACTGGGGTACCAGCTCCAATACAAACTGACTTACAAGATCCAAGTTTTGAGGTAGTTACCAACCATGTGACATGTGACACTAAGGAAGTTCAAAAGCTACTTAGCTGTCTTAATGCTAATAAGGCTTGTGGAAATGATAAAATTCCTGCTCGTTTACTTAAAGAGACTGCTGACACATCTGCAGTTCCTCTGAGTATGCTCTTCAATTTATCCTTCAAACAGGGACGCCTACCTAAATTATGGAAATCAGCTAATATTACACCCATTCGTAAGGATGGTGATCGAGAGCCAGTAGAAAATTATAGAGGCATTTCACTCTTAACTATCTCTGGGAAATGCCAGGAGAGAATTGTGTACAATGCTATTTATGATCAAGTTATTAGATTCATACATGATTCTCATCACGGGTTCCTCACTGGTCGTTCCTGCACTACCCAACTACTCTTAGTACATCATGATTGGTTCATAGTCTTGGACAAGAGAGGTCAAGTTGATGTAGTATTTATAGACTTTTCAAAGGCTTTTGACCTTGTCTGTCATAATATTCTCTTAACCAAACTTTACAAATATGGTGTCCATGGAGACTTAACAGAACGTCAACAGCGTGTTGTAGTGAAAGGAGAGGCTTCCGACTGGTTAACCGTAACCTCTGGTGTCCCACAAGGTTCTTTGTTGGGACCGTTGTTCTTCATAGTCTACATCAACGATTTACCGGGGGTAATTAGTAAGGACAGTTCAATTACTCTGTATGCTGATGACAGTAAAATGTATAGGGTTATTAGTAATCAAGAAGATCTGTCTACTTTTCAAAGTGACATAGACAAAATTTCAGATTGGTGTAAGATGAATAAGGTGAGAATTAACACCAAGAAATGTAAGATCATGCGAATAACCAGAAAAAAGTCACCCTTAGTTGGGGAGTATAATATTGAAGGTCAACCTTTGGAAAGTGTTGATGTGTATAAAGATTTAGGATTATTTACTGCTAGTAATCTTTCATGGCACCAACACGTCGATAAAATAACTGCTAAGGCTAATAGGGTTTTAGGGTTGGTTAAGAGGACTTGTAGGGACTTAAAGGATATTGATACCATGAAAACACTTTATTGTAGTCTTGAAAGACCTTTATTAGAATATTCATGCGAAACTTGGAACCCTCATACTAAACGTAACATTGATAAAGTGGAGGCTGTTCATCGAAGAGTTACCAGATGGATCACTAGGTCTGATGATGATTATGATACTAGACTATCTAAGCTAAAATTGTTGTCATTATCAAATAGGAGGTTCACTAGAGATGTTACATTTTTTTTTAATGTAATTAATGGACATCATGATATTGACATTTCAAATAAGCTCATATTTTGTAAGGACAGAAATACAGGTTATAACTTGAGGAAAAATGACACACAGGACCTAGTTCCAAATTTTAGTAGAACTGATGGTTTTAAATATAGTTTTTTTTATAGATGAATGGAATGGTTTACCCAATCATATTAGAGAATCAAACAGTATTGCAACTTTTAAAAGAAATGTTTTAAGCTTTATTAAGGATAACTAGAACATTTATATTTCTATTTGTATATATTTTTCTTATATGGTAATTAGTGGGGGCATCCCTAGTATGGCGCACTGGTGCCTTTGGTTGTCTCCTTCTCCACAACTTTTTTTTTTCTGTTTTCTTATAGTAGTGTTAGCTTATTTCATTTCATTATTTGCTTGTAATGCAGTGGAGTGAATCTGTAATATATAAATAAATGTCCTCTACTTTTCCATTACTGCAATCTAATGCGTCATAGTAACGCAAGCATCGTTTACAGCTGCATACAAACTCTTGTTATTCCAATACTGGTTGGCGCCATTTGAAGATTGTGATTTCTTAAATGAAGGTTTCACATTTGAATTTCTGTTATACGGACGCCCGAGCTCATCCAGTGAAAATGCGTCTAGTTTGTTTGGAAACATGGTGGGGACTTTTTAGCCGTCCAATCATAAACCAGGAAATTTTCCTGCTCAAACATGGAATCAGAGAATTGAAGGCATAGCTGTCTATAAAATAGTAAATCTCGGAATCCTCCAGTCCTTAACACTTCTCCAAGTTATTCCATAACTCAATATTTAGACTTGCCACAAGTCGACTGCGTGAGCTCTGAAGGCAGGGGGACGTTCACGACGGAAGCTGAGCCGTTTTACAACAATTATCAAATAATCAAGAGTTATATGAATCCGATTTTAAGCTCTTCGCAAATGTAGACGCAAATCGAAACAGTTACTGGGTAGCTAGGAACACGAGTATGTGCGCTGCAACAGAGCATCGAGTTTTGAGTCGGTTCTGAAATAGGTTAGTATAGGAAAAATCAATTTGTGGTTTTATTGTGGTTTGAAATAGCTTTCAAGTTGTGAGAAGCATGCCATGGAAAATTCGACATCATGAACTTTTAAAAAAGTTTTATATTTGGCAAATACCCTCTATGAGAATAAAAACATTCCGTTAGTTAGAATTCAAATAAAACGCAGATAAATTTCAAACCTTGCATTGGTATTGGAAGGGGCGAAGATGAATTCTTTCCTAACTCATTTTTCTTCTTTGACCAATCATCGGTGCTTTCCACCTGTAATAACGTGTCAGTAAACGATCTGTGCGGATTTGCAGAGTTGCTCTGTCCTAGTCTGAACTTTCTGTGGTTTCCCCACCATTCAGACAGTTTGCAGAACAGCTAGAATGACTTCTTCATGCCATATTTTCCCATTTATTAGGTGTCTTTCTTTGCATTGTCTGTTTGAAGGCGTTTGATAAACATGTGTCACAAGAGGGACAGTCTAGATAAATGCGTTCAGGTTTCTTTGAAAATAATACATCTAGGAAAAAAATAGATATCGCTTCCCTAACGCTTTCCTCGGAAGGAGAGAATACGCAGGATAAGGATCTAAAGGGTAAAATATCTGCAGTTACAGCTGCACCCGATGAGTGTGCGAAGGAGACTCTATTTTCTTTATTTTACTGAGAAGACGACGTCAGCGAAGGCTTAAAACAACAAATCGTCGACGAAGAAAGCAATGGGTCCGTCCAATCTTTCAAGATAGGTTTTCAGCACTTTTTTTCCAAGCATTATTTTTCATTTTACAGACCTTCAATTCTGTTAATGTGTTGTCATATAAAACGGGGTATTTCTAAGGACTCAGTTCTATCGTATGGCATTTGAGACGCTCTGATTAATTCTTTGGGATGACATTGTGTCGAAGGTTGTTCACACTTGTTTTAACGTTGTATAACCGAAACAGAACGACATAAACATAACGATAAAGAAAATATCACTCTTTTTCTTGTGTCGTTATGTCCATAACGTTATTGAGCTATTCTGAAAAAATAGCTCATGTGTCAGTGGTTTCAGCGTATTTATCTCAGTGGCTTTGTGGCTTTTTGTATTCAGATTTCTGTTGCAGGAGCCAATAAGGTTGAAGGTACAATGAGTTGATGCGTAGGAACTAATGAGATTTTGGCATCTAAGATGAGAGATGAGAGATTTTTGACATTCACTCGGCTTAAGGTCAAAAAAGGGCACTTTGAGAACTCCCAGCTTGATTCCTCGCTATTTTTTCGTCTTTTATTACGGCTAAAGGTGTTTAGAAGCATAACATTGAAATATATTTATGATTCAAACGCTGAGTACAGTGATGCAGCTGTTTAAGGGTTCATATTTTAGTGTGGGTGGTACTTCAAGACATTTCTTCCCTAATTTGGCTATCGCGAACGGTACAACGGACGTATTTCACAACTTATGAGTTCTTAGGCCACGGCTGAACGTTTTACAACTTCTTCACCATCCAGATAGTTTTCAGAACAGAACGAATAGATGCCATATTTTCCCTGTCGTTGAATGCCTCTGATTGTTTTGCTTGTTGGACGGCATTTGATGAACTTGTTTTCCGTGTTTTTCTGTAAGAGAAGTGTAGTGCATTATCGGCTAAATGTTTTTCTTTTTCTTTTTGAAAATTCTAGATCCTCCCAAAAACGACGTCGCTTCTTCAACGGTTTCGACGGTAGGGGAAGATACACAGACAATGGATGTGTTTATGGAGGATGATATACCTCTAGGTGGTGAGTGTATATAACTTTGTTATATTCCATGCTGGTAATTGCGTTTAACAACAACTAACAACTGTGTTGTCATCGTCATACACATAACTTGCAACTCGTCCAAGGCTTTGTTAATAAATCATAGGACCAAACCGTTGCAGAATATTTAACAATTATTGGACGAGATTGAGTAAAATATCGTGATTTGTCACTCGCAGTGGCGAGCAAATGAAATATTTGATCTGCGAGACACTGACAAATCACGATATTTTGCGATAACCGAGTTTAATTATTTTTTTATCATTCGGAAGCGAAGCAATCTGCCTTTTTTAACGCAAGAACGATCGCAAGAAGGAGAAAAACGTGGTTTCCTTTACGTATGAGCAGAATATTATTTGCCGCCAAACACTGTTGGACGGCATTGCGCATGAGCGGACCATTTGTAAGCAGTTATTTGGAGGTCACGTTGTGGGCTTTTGGCTAATGAAAAGGAATAAAAATATAAATCGAATGATAAAAGCCATTGGATGATCAAAACTAACTCATATTCCCTTTCGTAGTGCGTGTACCACTCTCATTTTGTGCATTCAAATTTTAGAAACTGTCATCGTTTAACAACGAGATAACTGTTGAAATTATTGCAAACAATCATTTGATCGATTTTCAGACAACTGATGAATATGAACTACGTTGAAACCTCGATATAACGAAGGGCTAAGAGACTGACAAAATTTGTTCGCTATAGCAAGGTTTCGTTTTCATATATTTTAATTTAACTGGGGTAAAAAAAATCGTTCGTTATACCAAGGACTTTTATATAGAGGTTCGTTATATCGAGGATCCAGTGTATTTGGGTTAAGGCAATTAAATGAGCAAATAAGGGAGCTGATGGGCTCGCTTAAGCCCGAACGAAGGCCGAAAAAATTTTCAGGGCTTGAACGAGATTTGAACCTATGACCTTTGCCTTAGCGCTTCAGTGCTCTACCAACTGAGCTATGAAGACTTATACATTGAGAGCAGGGTCCCGTGAAAGGAATATGTTTTGAGCGCACTTCTCAGCACTTGAGAATTCGTAATTGTCCTCGGAATTTTCTTGAGTAGAATCAAATTCCAGATAATTTTACATGTAAGTTGACGAGTCTCGAGTATGAACCACCACTAGTTAAAGAGCCATTTTATTTCCATTTCTCCACGAGAAGACGCTTAATTTAGCAGAAAGCAGTAAAAAACGATGCGTTGAAATTGAGAAGAAGATCAGAGCAGCTACTGTATGGATCAATCTTATTTCGGATTTTAGGTTCCGGCTAATACGAAAATCCAAACAATCTGGATTGTCTAAATCCGAAAAAGGTTTGACTAAAAGGAACGCAACCTCAGTTAAAGACGAATTTGTACGATAATGGCCGTATTCACACTAGAGAGGGATTATCCGTCTGAGACGGTTTATCCCTTGGGTAATTCGCGTCAGACAGATAATACGTCTTAATTTGAAAATGGAACAGTCTTTATTTTGGATGGATGACTTTATCCATCTGTTTTTCCGTCAATTGTGACGGATTTTGAAGATTGATTATCCGTCTCAGACGTCAAGTATGTAGCCAGCATCATTCTCGAACCTAGTGCTTCCCTCCCTGGCCGTCATGCGCAGAAGAGCTCTGGGGTCGAGATTGTAGGTAGCATTAGTTTGTACCGACAGTGCTGAATAACGTCTGCGTATGTGCAAAGACGAGAGAGGTCTGGCATCTAAACTAGTATCGTTTACAAAAGGATTGTCAAAACATCCTCACATTTTGGCGATTTTTAAGGTGGATTCTGAATATTTAAGGTTCCCATTAAAAGCAACGGTAGATTATTTCATACTTCATTCAATTCTCGTTTTTAGTTGTGTAAGTTTTCTTATTTTTTTTGCTATGAACAAAAGAAGACGCACGAACTACGCGTCTCTGCTAAATTAGTATCGTTTGCAAAAGGATTTTCTAAACATACTCACATTTTGGCGATTTTTAAGGTGGATTCTGAATATTTAAGGTTCCCATTTAAAGCAAAGGTAGATTATTTCATGCGTCATTCAATTCTAGTTTACAGTTTTGTAATTTGTCTTATATTTTTTTGCTATGAACCAAAGAAGATGAACGTTCGAAGCAGAACAGTTCTTTCATTCGAATGTTTACATGTTCAAGCGTAAACAGAAATGAACAACGGCTTATCAACATGTGATCAGCCGGGCATCTCATATCAGTGTCAGCATGAAAGGAACATTTTGATATTTATCTTTATTTTTCCTTGAATGATGGACTATTAATTTCTGTTATTCCTCTCGCTTTGTTTCGCCAGGTTTCACTATAAGAACTGTAAGAACACAAAAAAATTCACTGAAGTTTCTCTTCTTTCTTCCACTATCCAGCTATTGCAATCAGATTGACTAATAAAGTACTAACTAGACTACAAATCTAGGACACCAAAATTTCGTGCTAAATCTAAATAGTTTAATTCAGTCTTGCTCTGGTGCATGGAGCGTATGAAAAACCATCTTCCGCAGTTGCTCAGTCTCTGAACAAATGCAAGCCTAACCTGCCATTTTTAACTGTCACCGACTCATTTGTAAAACTGAAGTGTGTCAACCCGTCTTAGTCAGACCATCGAAGTAATTCAAGCTAGCTGTAATCCTTGAGTTAGCTTCATTTTACTTACTTTTGACTGTAAAGAAATTAATTCATGAAAAAGTTGCAAACAGATGACAATTGCGACTGCCAATGATCAACAGCTAAGTTCTTTTTCAAGGTTTTTAATAGTATGAACATGTAGTGGGGCACTTCACTTTGTTTAATTGTGTTCTTGAGTTTGGCTTCCTGATATCGTCCTCTTTCACCAGCCAACTGATAATGTCTCCAAAAGTAAAACCTTTTTTTATGTTTGTTAAAATTGTTACCCATCTGTTGCCCAACTGATCAAGAATTTATACTGTATTTATACACGGTTAATAAGAATAATAAATAATCACTGAACCAATATAAGTGGGTCTTATAAAAGAAAAAAATCTTCCAAATTCAGCTCAGTGTAATATCATTAAAATAAACTGATTTTGAGTACATTTTACACATTGGGCTTAAAAAGTGAAGTGGTTGTTTGGTATTTTTTCCTTTATGAGAACCATAATTATAATTATTTATTTGTTTCTTTTATTTATATTAGAAATAATTTAGCAAATGTACATGTCTCCCCTTGCCAAAAAGAGAAATTACTGTTCATCTCAAATTACAAACTGTCTTCAAACTGACATTTAAATTAAAGAAGTAAGAACTAAAGGGGTAGAAATTTTACTATCAAGTGATGGCAAGACTTGGAAGCTGTTAGATGAGATAAATGATTAATCAATAAGACCCTTTACCAAAGAGCCAAAGAAAAATCACATACAGTGAAGAGAGTGCAATACAGAGTCTTATCAGAGATTCAAACCCTCTTCACTCTCTAATAAAAGGCAGTCTTTATTATTATGGGCCTTTGAAAGCTTGACCCATTCTCATCTCAGCTCACAAGAGCTATTTTATTGCTTTTACCAGTATACAACGACAATCAAAATTAATGTGAAAGGAGAAAATAGGTAAGTAACACAATCGATGGCTGCTGGTAAAAAAGTATCAATGACTTGAAGTTTTCTTAAAGTTTCATTACCAGGAGAAGCACAATCTGACTCTTTGTAAACTCTCTTTATTCCTTTTTTGATATTCTTTTTATTCTTTACTCTTTCTTAATTTTTTTTTCTTTGAAGTCTAGATCTTCATTCCTTGAGTTAAACCTGTTATAAA
>BOPM01000673.1:22433-29933 GCA_022179025.1 Porites australiensis | reverse complement strand
TGTTCATAACATCCGCCAGTTCGGCAGTTTTGATATAAAAACGTTCGTTTTTTAATAGTTATTCAAAAAAAGTTGAGAATTTTCCAATTCAGTGCAGGTGGTGGCTTCTGTGTATTGTTTCTATCTTTTTTCATTCAGTTAGCATTAAGCATTTGAAATGTTTCAGCTAGTTTGGTTTAGTTTAGGCTCTGCGCCTCTGCGTTGCCAAAGCCACCACTTTCTGTTGAGTGACGTCATTCACCAATAGAGAAGTATTGTGAGTGAGTGTTAATGGTTGGTGTTTGAAAGAGGAGAAATCTGTTATTATATATCGCTAGCCAACTTTGCTCGGTAAAATTGTCACCGTTTTAATAGGTTAAAATAGCACTATTGACACAAGCAGCAGCTAGCGTAGCAGTCGTTTCCCTTAAGGCAAGCGGGAGAAAAGAGACACGTTTTGCTCCTTTTTGCCCAATGCCCTCGCGCGTCTTTCGTGCAGTGCCATACGACTGCTACGCAGACTATATTAACACATGATTATTTATAGTCACTTAAGAGCTCTGCTAGTATCGTTTTTCGTTAATTTACCGTTTAGTTATTTGCATGGAAAGTAAATCTTGATAAATTGCGTCAGACTATACAGCAACAATACGTAATTTGTTTTACAGGCGCTTGTAGATATTTGTCACATCTTCCGCGTCCTACACGAAATTTTGTTAATCGCAAGCAAGAAATTGAAGACATTAAGAAACATCTTCTCCTACACCCAGAAAACGACTGCAATTGTGTCTTGGTACACGGTGCTGTTGGGATGGGAAAAACAGCAACTGCTGTTAAAGCGGCAAACGAGATTCGAGATAATGACGATAACACTGCTTTTGTCTACATCAACTGCCGTGTTGTCAATTCATGTGATGATCTTGCGGCGAGGATTTCCCAGCAAATCTATCATTTCTCTTTGATTGAGTCGACTGCAGAAGTTAAAAGGAGGCTAATAAGTGAGAAAGATCTCCTCTTCATATTGCTGCTGGACAATTTTCAATACCTAGACCCCCTGGATCGCAATGAGGAAGCCAACATCTATCCTGGGATAACAAGGATTGACCAAAAAGAAGGGTTTAAAGTTAAAAAGTTCATCACAGAAATCATCGCAACCTCAACTAACGTCAAGCTGCTCGTTACCTCATCAGTGTGCACGTTTTTTCCAGAAACATGTCAACAGATAGTAAGGCTGCATCCGTTAGAGAGGAGTGCATCATTTGATCTTCTGAAGAACACCTTTAACCATCAGCTGGACGAAGAAATTGCTTACAAAATAGCCGATATTTGTGATGGTATTCCGCTCGCCCTTATTTCCTTGGCTTCTTGGCAAGACCATCCACCCGATCTTGTGCAAATGATGACCAACGCCAACCCAAAGGACCAATTCAAGAAATTTATAACAATTACTAAAAGTGATACAAGTAAGAAAATAGACGTGAGTCTTGACGCTTGCTTTTACAGACTTGACCAAGATCTACGACACACTCTTATTTGTCTTTCGCTGTTTAAAGGACATTTTACCATATCAACAGCTAAAGAAGTCTTCTGTTCAGAGGGGTTAGAAGGCAGCATTTTGGAATTGGCTAGTCGATCTTTCTTAGAAAGGAACATATTAGGCCCTAGAGCTCCGTGCTTGTACAGTCTTCTTGGAGTCCAAAAACTCTACTGCCAAAACAAGGCCCAAGAAGAAGGTGCAAAACAAGAATACGAGAACGGCCGAAAGCGTTTTATCGACTACTCTCTCTCTCTCCTTGAAGAGGTTTTCAAGAAGTTCCTGAGCAAAGATGCTTTTGAAGCTTGCGCTACATTTTTTCAGGAAAAGGAAAATATCATGCAGCTTCTCGACTGGTTCAAGAGTGGCGTCATGGACGAAGAACGAACCCTCAAGTGTATTGATGTGTTCAACAAAGCAGCAGAGCTACTTGCAAAGATGATGGGAGAGAAGCGATTTGATGCGGTTTTTAATCTGCTGAAAGACAAGTGCCAACAGTTGCAAGATAAAGAAAGACTGAGTGATTGTCTTACTTCACTTGGGATCAAAAAGGCATTAAGTTGTTTCTTTTCCTCTCATTTGTCTGTTGAAGCTGGGAAGATAGCTAAAGATTACTTTATGGAAGCCGATAGAATCCAGAGCGACCTTCCAATTGATACCGGTAACAGCAGAGCCCAATGTCTTGCCAAATATGGCCGTTGTGTCTCCATCATAGACGGCAAATTTGCTGAAGGAAAGGAGATGATTCAAAAAGCAATCGATATTCGCAAGACGCATGGAGAAGAGGATAGAGTCATGTTAGGTGCAACATACAACGACTTGGCAGGTAAGGCCCCATTTATATGGACAAAACCTTTCCCGGGTGGAAGGCTTATCCTCCCAGCCGAGTCAACTTTAGCGAGTGTTTATATGGGAAAAAGGTTGACTCCTTTGCTTAAACTCTCACATGCTGTGATTGTCTCATCTTGACCGAGTTGATCCGTACGGGCGAGCCAAAGTCAGTGTTCGGAAGAAACGTTGCATGGCCCGGCTAGGAGGGTGACCCTACCATCACAAAAGGGTGACCCTTCTCGTGGAGCAAACGTTTTGTTTCTCGTGTACACAGCTCGCCACGCTTTGTAAGGAAATGTCTGATAAGTTGGCTCGCACAGGGTAGCCCCTGTATGTGGATGAACCTTCTACCAGGGGCAACGTTTTTTTTCCAACGTTTCGTTGTTCTTTAATTTGAACTGAAGCTTTATCCCAGTTTGATTTTCCACTTGCTTTGTCTCCTAGCTTAAAAGCCACTTAAGCCTGAATTTCATTTTAACCTTTTACAGATGCAAACCGGTTAAATATTTTTATGATCTTAATGTTGATCATGTGATAAGATCTGATAATGTGCTACGTTGGATTTAAGAGCAAAAATCTTTAAGAGCATTAAATCATTAAATCCAGCGACGAGACTGTAATTTTCTTCTGTGTTCTAGCTGTCCTCTCCCTGGAATCGGCATATCATCAACGAGAATGTCGACAAGAAACAGCCACTGAACTCCTCCGAGAAGCAGTAAATTGGAGAACACGTAAAACGCTTGAAATATACAGAGTAAAGCTGGGCGACCATCCTTTTACAGCTACCATTCTAAACAACCTGTCAAAAAACTACCGTTCTCTTGGAAAGTTTGAAGATGCTAAAAAATGTTCTGTGGAAGGTCTGAAAATTAGGAGGGAGTTCTTGGGGGAGCACATGGAAACTGCGTTGTCCCTATATGAGGTTGCATTGGTTCTTAAAGAAAACGATGAGTTACAGGCAGCGAAAACTAACCTGCAGGAGTGTTTAGCTATGCAGGAGAAGGTGCTGGATGAGGAAAACAAGGATCTCACTCTCGAAAGGTAAGCAGGAGTGAGCTTTATTGACTCTACTACTGATGCGAGCAAACGCGGGGTGGGGGACAGAAGGAAGCTTACACTCCCTCCCTCCACCCCACCATGCACTAGTCGAAACCTGCGAGCAGGGATCACTCATCCATTTCGCCCCATTCCGTTAGATGTTTGTGTGCTAATAAGCTTATTCAAGTCAGCGGTTGCTCTGAGTAATTCCCCGTTGTAAATAATATGCAGCTATAAAAATGGTCACAAAACACGTTACGTTGGTACAAATGAATGTATTGGTAAGCAGAACCTGCTCTCATTGGTAGATACACCTGGAGATTTTTCGAAGGGAAAGTGCCTCTCACCAATTGGTAACCAAATTTTTTATCAATTAAGATGAATTTTCTTATGGTAAGTCCCGCAAAGGCCGGACTAGATGGAAGATTTAACACTGTGATCTTCTAGCGGAAGAGACAAAATAGAAAGATCCATAACAGAAAACTTCACAACTCCTAACCGTTCCTTCAAAACAAAGATCAGTGAAAAGCTTCATCGCCACTGACCCAAAAAAGCAAATCAAAATGGCAGAGAGGTTTTGTAGTGGAAAAAACTCACAAGGACTTCTGGCACGCACGTTTTATCGCTGTTTTAGACTGATAATAGGCCCTTTGCAGCTAGCCATTCACGTGGTAGAAAACCGCCATGCTGGAGAGCAAAAGTCCCTCTGGGACGAGACAAACAAAGGAAATTATCATTTAAAATTATGTATGCTTTTTCTTTGTCTTGTCCCAGTGCGACTTTTGCTCTCTAGCTCGGCGATTTTGTACCACGTGAATGGTTAGCTGCAAAGGGGCTACTGTTTTTGTCTACTGGTACAGGTAGGCTAATGTTTGATACATAGTTAACGTTATGATATATAGATTTAGCCAAGGCCAAAAGTCTTTCTCAAGTAATTCAACCTTTGCCGTAAGAAAAAAGGAAACTGAATTCCACCTTTAAGAAATGGACCTGAGCCCGCGATCAATTGAAAACCAAAAAACTGGTTAGAACCAAAAAATACGTCATGTTAATGTAGACATATTAAATTCTGCAAGCAGAATACTGCAATGCTGATCGTACTACGTGAAAATTAACTCTGCAAGACATTAACACGACACCGAAAGAACTCATGTAGCCATAGACAGCTGTTTCGCCCTCTTTGGGGCTCGTCAGTTCTTCGGCATATTCATTTGCGGTCCTTTGCAATCCCTTGTGGTTAATGTTTGTACGTCATGTTAATGAGTTGTGTACCTGAGCCCGCGTTACAGTCATGTGACATTGGTCAGCGGATAGTCTTCCTTGACAGGTGTCAATTGATCATAACATGGAGTTCCAATTCCAAGTTAGAAACAGATAGTATATTCCTCGGACTCCCAGCTAGTAAGTTTGCCATTTCACATCCGCTAACATCAAGGGGTGGACGTACGTACGGACGATTTTGTATTGTAGCCTGCGAGCAAGCTCTCTAGGCGCTCTGGCGGTGGGGCGGGAAAAGGAAGGATCGAGAGCTTGCAACTACGTGTCTCTGGAATTTGAATTCCACCTCCTCCGTCGACTAAGCTTTCAGATTTCTGCCAATCAGCAAGAAGCGAAAAAGAGCGCGAAGGCAAACAAACATTAAAAAACACGTGCCAAGGGTAATGACATCATTACTAACGTCATCTCCGCCAATCAGCATTTCGCATCGACTTTTATTTTCAATGCAGACATTCAAATTCCAGGGACGTAGTTGCAAGCTCTCCTTCCTTTTCCCGCCTCGCCGCCAGAGCGCCCTTGAGAGCTTGCTCACAAGCTAAGGATTTTGTTGAACCAAAATTCCTTGGATGCATAGATAGCCAAATTTTCTCACCCATGGTGCTCCGCTGCGAGCGCTTCGCGCGGACGAGTGCTCTGCTATAACAGCCAGATATGATAAGGGCATCATTTGTATACCCAGTAGCCTAGCCGTTTCTCTGGGGTAAGAGACGGTCAGCCCGCTTTTACCGGGGCTACATTTACTGATAATTTATCCCAACCCGAGCACGGAAACAGTCTATCTTAAAGTCTCGTGATACAAAATGCCCTTCTAGAGTAATTGCATTTATTTCTGCCTTTATTTATCATCTAATTTAGTGGTTACATGAAGCTCGTTCTAAAGGGGGTAGCCACCCAGTTCATCCCACCGCCTTTTTATATTTATTATCTTATACATAAATTTCCAACTCTAGCTATTGTCCATGATAGACAGACAAGATATAGAGATAGCCTCAATATTCCATCTTGTAGCATCAATGCTGGCCAACGCGCTTTTTATTGCCGTGGTGTGAAAATATGAAATAATTTTGACTTCAGGGATTTCATAAATACTCAAGTTTTTAAGAGACGTCTAATTAATGAATTGATTTGTAACATGAACTAGGTTAGATGTTGAATTTTGCACAAAGTCACTATTTAGTTATTGTTGCACATAGTTTTTTTAAATTAATTAATTAAATAATTTATTCATTCATTCATTTTTTTTTTTTAATTATTTTATTTTTATATTGATGCTGAAAAGCCCTTTTTAGGGATGCTTAATAAAGTGTATGTATGATGTGGATCAGATTAGTTATCTGGGCAACCGAGCTCGATACGAGTTTATCGAGCTCGATATGTCAACCGGCCTCGATTTGTCGATATCGAGCTCGAGGCCTCTCACTTTTCCGGGGGCACAAAGTAAAAATGGTTATCGAGCTCGATGACTTATCGAGCTCGATGACTTATCGAGCTCGGTGACCTATCGAGCTCGGTGACTTATCGAGCTCGGTTTTTCAAGAGAAGAGAAAAAAGAGAAAAGGATTTTGTTGATACACCAACATGGCCTCCGTTTCATTGTTTTGAAACATCAACATGGCCGCCAGACGTCATGTGAAAACGCTCAAAATTTCAAGTGCACCGAAACGAGGTTGCGTTTAGAAAAACTTGGAAACTTGGATAAACTGGGCGAGCATTTCAAGTAGTTCTGTAAATGGTTCAAAAAAAATTACCAAATGATTTTCAGGGCGGCTGTCTGTAATTATCGATAATTCGCCCGTCGAAACTGAAATTTCGAAATTCTTCATATTCAGTCTGAAAAAAGCCTTTGGAGAAACATTTTTGAGCATCACAATCGAAGTTTCCAAAGAATTTTCTTTTTCGTGAAAACCGGCCAGAAGTGAAATGCTGCGTTCAAGCCATAGCTGCCTTTTATCAACAGCCAAAAATTATACCAACTTTAAAGCCCTCGGTAAGAAAAGGTACCTAGTTTGATCGACAGTTAAAGATGGATACTCACATTAATAACATTTGTAAAGCCGCTTTTTTTCTGTTTATATGACATAAACAGATTAGAAAGTTTCTCAGTCTTGATTGTACTTATATTTTGGTCAATGAGCTTGTAACGAGTCGTCTTGATTATTGTAATAACCTCGTGTATGGCTTGCCTAACAACCTGCTACACAAGCTCCAACGAGTCCAGAATGCAGCTGCCAGGCTGATCTGCAATCTTGGACGCTTCGATCACATCACTACCACCTTATTTAGCCTTCACTGGCTGCCAATTAGATACAGAATTTAATTTAAAATTTCACTTTTTACCTATAAATCCTTAAATGGACTCTCCCCTGCATATATTACAGAACTGTTAAAACTTAAAACTATTCCTCGATACAATCTAAGGTCTTCTGATGACAAATTATTATTATTATCCCAATATAAGAACTCTCGCTACTCTTGGCGACCGTTCATTTACCGCCGCGTCGCCAAAACTATGGAACGATCTACCTGTGGTTATCCGCCATGCCATTAATGTTGCCGCTTCTAAACGCCTCCTAAAACCCATCTATTTAGGAAAGCGTATAGCTGCTAGTAGTTTATTCCCATTTTATTGCTTAAAGGAATCTGATACCTAATTCTTCGTTTCCTTATTTTTACTGTAAACTATGATATGCAAATTCATGTACATGAAATATTCATCTTTTTAGTTCACATATTTTTTATATACTCTAATAAACACTACTAAGTTTTATTATGATCATTCCAGTGTAATGCGCGAGTGAGCATATCTCCATGTAACACACGCACTATAAGTCATTAAATTA